>PVIH01010489.1:0-60336 GCA_004025045.1 Sigmodon hispidus | reverse complement strand
AGTACTTTGACCTTGTAGAATTCTTATGGAAAAACAGTGATTGTTTTGCTGAAAGGGCTTTGTAACTATCCCATGATTTTGGTCATAGGATATCTCAGGCACACTTGAGGTTCTTGTGTTATTGTGTATTGCACACAATACACAAAAGACTAGAGTCATGGAGGCAAGTCGGTAAGACATGCAAATTAAGATTAGGGACCTTGGTATGAGGAAATACTTTGTGTAACAATAAATATGCCTGTGTATGGCTGGTCAGAGTCCAGTCCAGTTCAGTTCATCAGAGAGGATGGACTTTCCTGCTGTCAGATAGGCCTTAATATTTTGTCTTAGAGTGTCTTTTTCTTCAACCAATGATGAATGAACACAGAAGAGTAGGGAAGAAAGAAGGAAAGCATCAGGGGAGAATGTGAGTGTCTTTTTCCCTAAACTCAGATGAAAAAGCTTCCTTTCAAGCCCCGTGCTGCTGGAGGCAGCAATACTAGAGGAAATAACGTAGAAAATGAAGAACAGGGTTCCTGATGTCCTTGTCTTGCCCTTGAGTGTGCACAAGCATGTTCACCTGCACACCATGTGAATGCACAAAACCTCAAACACTTGAAAAAGCAAATTAAAGATTTGATTATTTTCTGGATCTTATCTCTATCTAAACCCAGGAGGCTCCTTATGCTAAGATAGCATGAAAGGAAAGTTCTCAAGAGTTTTGACCTCAGAGACACACGAAGTAATGATGAATTTGTATTTAAGTATTGCCAGGGACCCTGAGCATGACCTGGTTCCACTACTGCACAACTCAGATGTTAATACACATGCCCCCTTATCCTCCCTCAGAGTTATTTAGCACAGTAGCCTTGAGTCAGCTGGTGGATAAAACAACTTTCTGCTTCCATCGTTCTTTCAGTTTCTTTAAAATCCTATGTGTAACACATTGTACCTTTTCTAAATGCCTCTGATTTAGAGGATTATCTAGAAATGAAGTTTGTCTACATGCAGACAAGCTTTAGAAAGATGAAGGCCAGCAAGTCCTTGTGTTTGTGTCCTCTGATCTGGAATAAAAAGCTGAAATAAAAATGTGTTGATCATGCTGCCACCAAGAGGCAGAGGAGAGGCAAGTGTTTTAGGCTGACCTCCAGGCTAAGGAAGCCTGTCAGTGGGATCTGGATCCAGGTCACCCAGGGTGGCTAATCACAGAGCCCCAAGGCAAGAGTGTATGCCTTAGTATTACTGTGCCGCTTACTGTTATACTGCTGTTCCTGGAGAAATGTGTTACCTAGGACTTGTTACTTAAAAGCATAGTCATAAAATCTTAGCTATGGAAACTTTGTAAATGCAAAGGAAACAGGACTTTGCAACCTCTAAGAGGTACACGGGCAGGGAGGGCGACTCAGGTCAGTAGAGTGCTTGCCTAGCAAACGTGAAGACCTAAATTCAACTTCTGAAACCATTTAAAACAAACAAAAAACTAGCTCAATGTTATAAAAAGAAAGAAAGAGACAAAAAAAAAAAGAAAAGAAAAGAAAAGAAAAAGAAAAGAGCCAGGTATTAGACACTAGCAGATCACTGATGCTTGCTCATCAGCCAACTTAGTCAACTGACTGGGCTGCAAATTAGTGAGAAATCTTTTGTCAGCATAAACAATAAAAAAAATTGTGGAAAACAGTTGATGGATGGCACCTGAGGTTGTCCTCTGCATTCCACATGCACCTGCACACACACACACACACACACACACACACACACACACACACACACACACACTCTATCATTCCTAGGAACTCATGACTTACTACTGAGCATTCTTGTTCCCTAGATCTTAGTTCATGCAAGTAGCTATTTTCATGCTGTTGCTTGGCAATTAGCAGATATTCTAGATTCTATCTTCTGATTACCTATATTACTACTCTCAACCAATTCTAATACAATCAGGTAATATTTATTAGGGAAAGGGAACTTATAACAAGTGATTCTAGGAGAAAAAGGGGACAGAGACGGGATGGGGGATGGAATGGAGTGCTTCTTCCCGGAGCACGCATGAACCAAGAGAGCAAGAACAAGCAACTTCAGGGCAGGGTCTCTGTTAAAGCTGGCCACACCCCATTGGGATCCAGTTTCTTGAGTCACAAGTGCTTACCTGGGTCAATTCTGACTTCCCATTACAATTACCTAAATCCTTAACATAGAGTCTGTATGGCTCAAATCAGATAGATCAACAGGTCCACATGTGTTGATGACTATACTCCCCAGTTCTCTGAGTGTCAGTCAGTAGGCTGGTATGGTATCATTCAATGCCATAGAAGCTATTGCACTAGGTTGTGTGGATAAAATAAGGGAGCCATATGTGGAATTCATAGATGATTTCTTTCTGCACCTGCTTGCACTTTCCTTAGTGACTCATATATATATATTTTTCTTAAGAATATTTTATTAATCTGTGTTTACTATACAACCAAAACAAGAGGAAAAACTTGGTATAGCACAGCCTTTTCAGGTGTCTTCCTTTTCTTTGCCATGGCAGTAGGCTTTTATGCAGTAATATAACTGTGGAAATGAAATATACAATGCCTCTCTGTTTGGTTTCAGAGCAGACAGTTCCTGTGATTTACAACAGTGGCTTTTACACTTTGTACCCATAGCCTAATGGGAAGCGGTGTATATTTGTGTATCTACAGTAGTGTATCTTTTCTGTGTACTTATGTATCTGCAGTAAATCTATCTATTCTGTGTACTTTTAACACTCTTAAATTTTTTTTGCTTTTTTTTTTAATCAAACCCATTTATGGAGTGAAAAACTATAGTTTAAAAATTAATTGCCTTGGTTTATTTTATTTTTATTTTTCTCCTGTTGGTTTTTTGAGACAGGGTTTCTCTATGTATCTCTGGCTATCCTGAAACTCACTCTGTAGACTGTGCTGTCCTTAGCCTCAGAGATCCACCTGCCAGAGTGCTGGGATTAAAGGCATATGCTGCTGGCATCCTCAGTTTATTTTTATTTCTTTCCTGAAGACCTTTCAGGGTGGAAATATACAAGGCCAAATTTAAAGAGAGGGGCTTTACATCTTGAAATATTTAGGGCTGTAGTAAAGGCCATGACACTCCACCAACTGGGTCCATTTATGTTGTTGAACTTTTTCTTTCCCGCCCACCAGGAAAAGAAATCAACATGGAGACTAAAATTAACTATAAATGTTTGACTGATAGCTCAGGCTTATTACTTACTATCTCTTACAACTTAACTCATATTTTTTCATCTACATTCTACCACGTGGCTTTTGGCTTGAGACCTTATTTTGTACACATTCTACTTTCCTGTGTCTGTCTGGCAGCTCCTGAGACTCGGCGCTCCTTCTTAAGGTCTTCTTACTCTGACTCGCCTGCCCAACCTCTTCCTGTGCAGCTGTAGACCAGTCAACTCTTTATTAACCAGTGAGAATAATACATATTTACAATGTTCCAAGATTGTTCTACAACATTATCTCCTTTTTGTCTAACAAAAAGGAAGGTTTTAACTTTAACATAGTAAAATTATATGCAAGAAAAAGTTATTAAGAATTACAGTTACAATATCCAGTCTATTTGTATTTGGCAAAATCAGAGAAAATGTTCTATTATCTATCTTATCTTTGTGAGTCTTTAGTTTCATACCTAATTTACCTTTTTATCATAACTAAGGAAAACTACACACATATAGTTAGACTGGAATAAAGGCTGTGACACTCCACCAGCTGGTCCATGATACCATGGCTATGATAGAAGTCAAGAAGGACAGAAAGAAAGTGCAGTGTAGGTATGTGACTCAAAGCTCATGTTTTCACTTGATGTTTAACTCTTTCATGGTGAAATTTCAAACTAATACTCTATAATTCTTAGATCTATAAGATTTTCTTAATTTATATCACTTAGGGAATAACGTACAACCAAAAGATTGATAAGGTTAAAAAAAAAAAAAGAAAAGAAAAAGAAAAGAATATCCACATAGAGCAGTATAAAAAACAAAAATACCATTAAATACTTTTTGTTTCAGCCTTCTGCTCCTGGGCAGGGAACTAACACTATAAGACTTGGAGCAGCCTTGGGCTGAACATTGATAAAACACAGATTCTATCAGGGGATAATTGTCCCGTGAAGCTGCTCTCACTCTACAGCAGTCTATACTGGGTCTTGGTGCCTGGGGTTCCTCCTCCTCCTCCTCCTGCTCCTCCTCCTCCTCTTCCTCCTCTTCCTTGCTTTTCTCTATCTCTGAGAGTTTTAAAAGAATTAGTTTCAAAGTCTGCTAATACTCTTCTGGGAATCCATTTAGACTTAGATTTTTTTAAAGTTGGTAGGCTTTTATTACTGTTTGAATCTCCTGTGTTATGGCTCTGCTTATATTGTTGGACTCTTGATTTAACTTTGGAAGTTTGAATGAAACAAGGAATTCATCCATTTCTATTAGATTTTCCTACATAATGAAGTACATTTTAAAAGTATTCCCTCATGATACTCTGTATTTTTTGGTGTCTATTGTTTACCTGTTACTTTCTGATCCTCCTAGTTTGGATCTTCTCTTTATGTACTTTGGTTAGTTGGGTTGAGGATCACTCTGTTCATCTTGTTTATCTTCTCAGAGAACAAGTGATTAGGTCATTGATTCTTTGTATTGCTTTCTTTGTTTCTATTTTGCTAATTTCCGCCATCTTCCATGTTTGAGTCTTTTTTTTTTTTTTCGGCCAAATTTTTGTTTTTCATCACTAAGTCACTTGTTTGTGCATTTTTTGTTTATTATTAGTTGTAAATATAGGTACTCAGAGTTATGAAATTCCCCCTTGGAACTGTTTATTTATTTTGTGTGCAGAGGTTTGTTACATAATGTTTTTATTTTTGCTTGATTCCAGGAATACTTTGTTTTCTTCTTTGCCACATGCTTTATGTGTTAGTGAGTTGTTTGATCTCTATGAGTGTACACACTTGCTAGAGTTTTGTTTGCTGTAAGTTTCAGTTTTATTTCATTAAGGTCAAATATACATGGAATTATTTCAGTTTTTCTTTGTGTTAAGATTTGCTTTATGTCACAGGATGTAGCATATTTTAGAGATGTGTCTATGTATTGCTAATCAGAATGTATTCCTTGGTGTTTTGGTGGAATAGTCTGTAGATATGTTAGGTCTATTTAATGAAAGATGCCATTTGCTTCTGAAGTTAGACACATATGCATGCATGCACACACTGGTTTGTGTTCTTAGTTGTGGTTTGTTTTTCATTAAAATTTTTTTTTAGGATCTCTTGGCTGTGCTTACTCCTCTCCTCAAGTTGAAATATTGTTTCAGTATTCTGTTTAGTGATTTTGGGTTTTTGTTTTATTTTGTTTTTTGCTGCTTAGTTTAGTTGTTGTTGGATATACCTTTGTTTAGACTGTTTAGATCATGGAAAGTGTTTCTTTTTCTTTAACGATGGCAAGTGGTTTTACTGGATGCAGTAGTCTAAGTTTAGCTCTGTATATTTAGTGTTTAAACTATGATATGGTGGTAGATGGTTTTTTTTTAAAAAAAAACTTGTCTGGCTGTGGTTCTGTATGTTTATACTTATATTGATATGTCTTTCTTTAGTTTCGAGGACATTTTCTTCTCTGACTTCCTAAAAGAACTGATCTGTGCCATTAAACTGGCTCTTCCATATTTCTTACATGCTCCTATTCTGTGCTATAAAGGTTCTTTTATTTTTCTTTTCTTTTTTCTTGGCATATTTTGTCTAGCTCCTCTGCTGTATCTTTGAGTCCTAACACGCTGTCTCTATTCAACTTTCTGGGCAAGATTTCCCTGACTTTTACATTTGGGATACTAGGTTTCTCAGTTCCGTTGTTATTTCAGCTTTGTTTTCTTCAGTGTTTCTGTCCCTTTATTAAACTTGGTTTTTAAAACAAAAATTCTTGGAGATGACCACTCCACTTTGGTGTGGAGCACAGCCCGCCCAGAACATAGCTGGTGTAATAGCTGAGTCCCTTGGTCCTGGGCACACAGCTCAGAGTTAAGAGACTCAGTTTTGTTGGGGAACACAGTCTGCACAGACCAAGGAGGGTATAATAGCAGCAGGGAAGCAGAGGAGTTCCTAAAAGCACAGTTGAGAAGTCAGAGGTCAGAAGGTGACTTCCACCACCTGAACTCAGGCCCTGAGATAGCCACTTGGCTTCATTATGGAGCACAGGCCACCCAGAACTTGGCTGGTGTAATAGCAGCAGGGGAACAGCCAAGTCCCTGAGCACACAGCTGAGAGGTGAGAGGTCAAGAGGTAATGACTAGCATCATAGCACTGTGACCTCACAAGAGCAGCCAACCCTCTGAACACATAGCTGATTAAGAGCCCTCACACCAACAATTTACTAAGAGCGGACCAAGAACTAATCAAGAGTGAACTGAGGAAACAAAGGGCAGATGGCAGAGCAAGAATACACACAACAATACAAAGGTCAACAAGACACCACCAGAAGAAGCAAGTGGTTCTGTAGCTTCAAGACCTGAACATAACAACAAAGAGGAAACAGAAGGAAATGACCTTTAAAAACAGCTTTATGAAGCTAATAGAATCCTTAAAAAAGGATATAAAAAATTCCTTAAAGAAATAGAAGAAAATACAAACAGAAAATTAGAAGAGATGAACAAAGCCCTGAAAGAAAATAACAAAAAAACAAGAAAAAGAAAACAAACAGGTGAAAGAAATTTGCCAAGAATTAAAAACCAAAATAGAAGCAATAAAGAAGGCACAAACTGAGACAAAACTAGAAATAGAAAATCTGAAAAGAACCAGAACAACAGATTCAAGAGATGGAAGAGAGAATCTCTGGGGTGGAAGACTCAATAGTGGTAATAGATACATTAGTTACAGAAAACACTAAAACCAAAAAGGTCATAACACAAATTGTCCAGGAAATTTGGGACACCATGAAAAGACCAAACCTGAGAATAATTGGAATTGAAGAAGGAGAAGAATACCAGGTCAAAGGCACAGAAAATATATTCAACAAAATCATAGAAGAAAACTTCCCCAACCTAAAGAAGGAAATGCCTATAAAGATACAGGAAACCAACCGAACAGCAAATACACTAGACCCACAAAAAAAGTCTGCTTGCCATATAATATAATCAAGCCTCTAAATCTACAGAACAAAGAAAAACTACTAACAGCTGCAAAAGAAAAAGGTCAAATCACCTATAAAGGCAGATCCATCACAATAACACCTGACTATTCAATGGAAACAATGAAAGCAAGAAGGTCTTGGTCAGACATTATACAGACACTAAAAGTACATGAATGCCAACCTAGACTACTGTACCCAGCAAAACTATCAATCAACATAGATAAACAAGATATTTCATGACATAACCAGATTTAAACAATACCTAACCACAAATCTAGCCCTACAAAAAGCCCAACTTAAGGAAACCATAAACACCCATGTAACCACAGACAATTGATAAGCCCACAGAAGAACCCCTCTCCCGAAATAAAAGACATACAAGCTACTATCAAAAATGATGGGAAATATTGATCATTGGTCAATATGAAAGGAAATACAAACAAGTTACCAGCAAAAATAGCAGGAAATATCAATCAGTGGTCACTAATACCCCTTAAATCAGTGGACTCAATTCACCTATGAAAAGACATGATAGATACAAAACCAGAAATCATTTATCTGCTGCATACAAGAAACACACCTCAACTTTAAAGACAGACACAGGATCAGAGTAAAGGGTTGGGAAAAGACTTTTCAGTCAAATGGCCCTAACAAACAAACTGATGTAACCATTCTCATATCTAACAAAATAGACTTGAAACTAAAATCAATAATAATAATAAAAAAAAAACACCAGGAAGGTCACTACTTTTTCATCTCAGGAAAAATTCACCAAGACAAAATTACAATCCTGAATAACTATGCCCATAACACAAGGGCACCTACATATGTAAAAGAAACACTACTAAAGCTTAAACCTCATATCAAACCTGACACACTTACAGTGGGAGACTTCAATACTCCACTTTCACCCTTGGATAGGTCAACCAGACAAAAACTCAACAGAGAAATAAGGGATCTAGCAGAAGTTATGAACCAAATGGACTTAGTAGATATGTACCAAATCCTCCACCCAACGAAAAAGGAATATGCCTATTTCTTGGCACCCCATGGAACTTTCTCAAAAATTGACCACATTCTAGATCATAAAGCAAATATCAGTGGATACAAAAAAAAATGGATATAACTCCTTGGACCAGTTCAGATCACCATGGTCTAAAGTTAGAGTTCAACAACATCAAGAATCACAGAAAGCTTACCAACTCATGGAAACTAAACATCACTCAGCTGAACCACCTCTGGGTCAAGGAAGAAATTAAGAAAGAAATCAGAGTCTTCCTAGAATTTAATGAAAATGAATCCACAACATATCCAAACTTGTGGGACACAATGAAAGCAGTCTTAAGAGGAAAATTCATGGTATAGCTATAACCAAAGAAGTATCAGATCTATTTGACAAAAATTTTAAATCTCTGAAGAAAGAAATTGAAGAGGATCTAAGTAAATGAAAAGATTGCCTATGTACCTGGATTGGTTAAGATCAACATAGTAAAAATGACAATCTTACCAAAAGCAATCTACAGATTCAGTGCACTGCCCATCAAAATCCCAGCACAATTTTTTACAGACCTTAAAAGAACAATGCTCAAATTTATTTGGAATTACAGGAAAGCCAGGATTGCCAAAACAATTCTGCTCAACAAAAGAACTTCATAAGAGAAATTGGTCTGTAATTCTCCTTTGTTGTGTCTTTCAGTGGCTTGGGTAGTTGGGTAATTGTGGCCTCATAAAAGGAATCTTGTAATATTCCTTCAGTTTCTACTATTTGAAGTAGTTGAAGAGTAATGGTAGTAATTATTATTTGAATGTCTGGTAGAATTTTGCACTGAAACCATCTGGACCTGGGCTTTTTTTACTTGGGAGACTTTTAATGACAACTTCAATTTCCTTTAGGGTTATGGGTCTGTTTAGGTAATTAATGTGGTCTTCATTTAATTTTGGTAAATGGTACCTGTCCAAAAATCTGTCTTTTTCTTCTAGGTTTTCCATTTTTGTGGAATTTAGATTTTTAAAGTATGACCTCATAATTCTCTGGATTTCCTGGGGGTGTCTTGTTATGTCCCCTTTTCATTTATGATTTTATTGATTTGAATACTCTCTCTCTGCTTTTTGGTTAGTTTGGATAAGGGCTTATCTCTCTTGTTGACTTTCTCAAAGAGCCAACTCTTTGATTCATTGATTCTTTGTATTTTTCTTTTTGTTTCAATTGTATTGATTTCAGCTCTAAATTTGATTATTTCCTGCCGTCTACTCCTTCTAGATGAGTTTGCTTCTAATTGTTCTAAGGCTTTGAGTTGTGCTGTTAGTTCTCTATTGTGGGCTTTCTCTAGGTTTTGCATATAGGCATCTAGTGCTATGAATTTTCCTCATAAGACTGCTTTCATTGTGTCCCACAGTTTTCAGTACGTTGTAGATTCATTTTCATTAAATTCTAGGAGGACTTTGATTTTTTTCTTAATTACTCCCCTGACCCAGAGGTGGTTCAGCTGAATGATGTTTAGTTTCCATGAGTTGGTAGGCTTTCTGTGATTTTTGATGTTGTTGAACTCTAACTTTAGGCCCTGGTGTCCCGATATGATACAAGGGATTATTTCCAATTTTTTTTTTTTTTTAAACCTTATTTATTTATTTGCCTTGGTATTTGCCTGGAACTGGAACTACAGACAGTTGTTAGCTGCCATGTGGGTGCTGGGAATCGAACCCGGGTCCTTTGGAAGAGCAGACAGTGCTCTCAACCGCTGAGCCATCTCTCCAGCCCTATTTCCAATTTTTTATATCTATTGATATTTGCTTTATGACCAATTATGTGTTCAATTTTGGAGAAAGTTCCATGTGGTGCTGAGAAATATGTATATTCCTTTGCATTTGAGTAGAAGTTTCTGTAAATATCTATTAAATCCATTTGCATCATAACATCTGTTAGACTCCTTTTTACTCTGTTGAGTCTCTGTCTGGTTGACCTCTCCAGGTATGAGAGTGGGGTATTGAAATCTCCCACTATTAGAGTGTGAGAATTGATGTCAGATTTGAGCTTTAGCAGTGTTTCTTTTACATAGGTAGGTGCCCTCATATTAGGGGCATAAATATTCTGGATTGAAATCTCCTCTTCACCAATTTTTCCTGTGATGAATAAGTAATATCCATCTTGGTCCCTTTTAATTGATTTTAGCTTAAAGCTTGGTTTGTTAGATATTACCTGGCAACCGCAGCTTGTTTCTTAGGGCCATTTGATTGGAATGTCTTTTGCCAACCCTTTACTCTGAGCCCATGTCTGTCTTTGTGGTTGAGGTGTGTTTCTTGTAGGCAGTAGAAGTATGGCTTCTGTTTTTGTATTCATCTTGTTATAGGTGAGTTGTTTTTTTATAGGTGAGTTGAGTCCACTGATATTAAGGGATATTAGTGACCACTGATTCATGTTTCCTGCTATTTTTTTGGTAGCTTGTATGTATTTCCTTTCTCTGGGCTTTTCTTCTGTGGGATTATTGAATTTTTGTGGTTTCATGGGTGTATCTGGGATCCTTTGGTTGGCCTTTTCTCTCTAATGCTTTCTGGAGGGCCAGATTAGTAGATAGGTATTATTTCTGTCTGACTTTTTTTTATGAAATATCTTGTTTACTCCATCTATGGTGATTGATAATTTTGCTGGGTATAGTAGTCTAGGTTTGCAGCCATGCTCTTTTAGTGTCTGTATAACTTCTGACCAAGCCTTTCTTGTTTTCATCGTTTCCATTGGATAGTCAGGTGTTATTCTGATGAGTCTGCCTTCATAAGTAAGTTGGCCCTTTTCTTTTGCAGCTCTTAAATTTTTTTCTTTTTCTTTCTTCTGTATGTTTTGTGGCTTGATTATTATGTGGCGAGTAGACTTTTTTTGGATCATATCTATTTGGTGTTCTGTAAGCTTCTTGTTCTGTAGGCATTTCCTTCTTCATGTTAGGAAAGTTTTCTTCTATGACTTTATTGAACATATTACCTGTGCCTTTGAGCTGGTATTCTTTTCCTTCTTCTATTCCTATTATTCTCAGGTTAGGTCTTTTCATGGTCTCCCAGATTCCTGAACATTTTCTGTTATGGCTTTTTTGGTTTTAGTATTTTCTTTGACTGATGTATCTATTTCTGCTACTAGATCTTCCACTCTAGAGATTCTCTCTTCCATCTCTTGGATTCTGTTGGTTATCTTGTATCTGTAGTTCCAGCTCTTTTCTTCTGATTTTCTATTTTCGTCTTTGCCGCATTTTTTTGTGCCTTTTTATTGCTTCTATTTCAGTTTTAATTCCTTGAATGTTTCTTTCATTTTTTTGGTTTACCTTTTTTGGTTTTCTTTCAAGGATTTGTTCATCTCTTCTAATTTTTTGTTTGTATTTTCTTTTATTTCTTTAAGGGAATTTTTTATATCTTCTTTGAAGGCTTCAATAATCTTCATAAAGGTGTGTTTGGTGTTATTTCCTCTTCTGTTCAGGTTGTAGTTGTAGAAACACCTTTATTTTGGTGTTGCCTTGTCATTCTTATATTATTATATGTATTTTTTGTGCTGGCATCTGCCCATGGCTTCACAATTAGGCAGCTCCTATTCAGTTGTCGCAAGAGGGTTTGTGTGTCTCCTGTCTCCTCTGAGGAAGGGGTCTATTTGATCTCTAACACTACTCTGGACAGGGCTCTGAATTTCAAAGCCTTAGTTCTTCTCTGATGAAGCAGTTTGCCCTGAAGTTGTGGCTGGCCATGCAATGTCCCCTCTTTTAAGTGTGGCTGGAGGAGTCCCTCACAGCCAAACCTTAGTTATGTCTCCTAGGAAGAGTTGAGATCAGACTCTAGGGATTGACTCTGGTCCCAGGGAGCGACTCTCCGGATGGGTCTTCCAGGTGCCAGAATCTGCTCACCTCTGGATAGGGTCTGAATTTCAAAGTCTTCAGTCCTTCTCTGCTGATGTGTATTTATCTTTCAAAGACTTACTTTAGTGCTGGCTTAGTGATCATAAATTCCTTTAATCTGTTTTTATTATGGAAAGTTTTTCTTTCTCCATTAGTTTTATTTATTGTTTTAAGAGTCTGATGTTACTTATAATGCATTTTATCTTAAAAACAAGTTTCTTTATAGATTTATTTTATATATGTGAATGCTTTGCCTGCATGAGTATGTGTGTATCATGTGCATGCCTGGTGCCTGCCTAGGTCAGGAGAGGACATTGACTGAGTTTTTGGTTTTGAGCCACCATGTTGGTGCTGGAAACTAGAGCAGCAATTGCTCATTAGCCACAGGGCTAATACACCAGTCTGTCACTTTGTTGAACACAGTAGTCTGTGTGGAGAGTTGTGATCTTTGTGAACTGGCTTTTGACTTTAAAAGTTTCTGTGAAGTAATCACGTATTGTTCTGACTGGCCTACATTTATAAATGATTTAGCCTTTTATTACCCTTTCTTTATTCTGTATTTTTATTTAATCTTTTAACTTGGCTATTTTGCAGGAAGGTTTTTGTCATTTTTTGGTTGCTCTTTTTTTTTTTTTTTTTTTTTTTTTTTTTTTTTTTTTTTTTTTTTTTTTTTTTTTTTTTTTTTTTTTTTTTTTTTTTTTTTTTTTTTTTTTTTTTTTTTTGGTCTTATCTAATTGGTGTTCTGTAGATTTTTTTGCACCTAGATAGACATTTCTTTCTCTAGATTTGGGAAATATTCTCTAATTTCCTTGAAAATACTTAATCTGCCTTTGCTGTATGATTGTTCTTGTTCTGTGCCTGTAATCAGAATGTTGGGTCATTTTATGGGGCCCTGGAGCCCTCCCATGTTCTGGATGGGCTCCTGGTACAGAAATTACGTAACAATCTTAGAAAATAATAGTGTATGAGGAATCACTATCAAATTATAAGGTTTTTATATAATTCAAAAGCAGTATTGGAGAGGGATAGACAAATAACTGAAACAGTAAAAAACTCAGAAAATTGTCATCTGAAAAATTGGAGAAGTATTAAAATCAAGGAAAGATGATCTATTCCACAAATCTTTTCCTACTGGATATCCATGGATCATGGAAAGAGAGAAGGGAGAGAGAAAATCAGTCCACTCAAAATAAACTTTCTAGACATGTGTGACCTTTTGACCTGATGACACAATATTATCATCTAAAACATTCACAATCAAGAAGCACAGAATCTTAGCCCATAGACTCCTACAAACCTTCTTTCCCCTCTTGCCTTTCTGATGACAATTTGGCTGGGTACCAATCTATCAGTATAGCAGAATATCATTAGGCACATTGCATTGACAATTTTTTCTTCCAGTCATGTTTGGTTCTATCCTATCACTTTGGGCCACCCAGCCTATGGGTGCTTGTACTTCAGACAGTGTCAAGGGTGAGCTCTCTCTTGTGGCATGGGTTTCAAGCTGGACCAGTAATTGTTTGACCACTCTCACTATCTCTTTGCCACTCTAACCCTAGCACAATCCATAGGCAGGGCAGACTGTAAGTCAGAGGTTATGTGGCTAGATTGGTGTTCCAATCTCTTCACTTGATGTATTGCCTGGTCAGAGGAGGTGGCCAGTTCAGGTTACATATTCTCTTTTTTCTAGGAGTCTAAGCTGGTGTTATCTGTGTAGATTTTGGGAGTTTCCCTTGCTCCACATTTCTGAGCTTGAAATGACCCTCTTTTCAATAGTCTCTTTCAGTACTCTTCTCTCACACACTTGATCCCTTATGTTCCCATCCTTACTCACCTCTACTCTACTCACAAAATCTCTTCTATTTCCCTTTCCCAGAGAAATTCTAGTGTCCTCCTTGAGACCTCCTTCTTATCTAAACTCTCTGGGTCTGTGAATTGTATCTTGGTTATTTCTTACAGCTAACATTCACTTATGAGTTAGTATATCCAGTATATATCTTTCTGGGTCTGGGTTACTTCACATAGGATGGGTTTTTTTGTAAATCCATCCATTTTTCTGCAAATTTCATGAGGTCATTGTTTTTAACAGCTGAGTAAGACTCCACTATATATGTCACATTTTCTTTATCCAAACTTCAGTTGAGGGACTGTTTTCAGGTTCTGGTTATTGTGAATAAAGTTGCTGTGAACATAATTGAGCAAGTGGTGTGATTGAACATCCTTTGGAAATATACCAAAGAGTGGTATAGCTGGGATTTGAGGTAAATCAACTAATTGTCTGAGAAACCACTATATTGATTTCCAAAGTTGCTGTACAAATCAATGAAGGAGTGTTCCCCTTACTCCACATTCCCTCAGCATGAGCTTGTGTTTTTGATTTTAGTCATTTTGACAGGGGAAATTTCAAAGCAGTTTTGATTTGTATTTTTCTGGTGGCTAAGAATGTTGAACATTTCTTTAAATGTTTCTCAGGCATCTGAGATTCTTTTACTGAACATTTTCTGTTTAGATCTGTGCCTCATTTTTTAACTGGATTATTGGGATTTTTTGATGTCTAGTTTCTTATGTTTTTTTAATATATTTTAGAGATCAGCCCTCTGTCAAATATGGGGTTAGTGAAGATCATTTCCCATTCTGTAGGCCATCATTTTGTCTTATTGACAATGTCTCTTATTACAGAAGCTTTTACATTTCAATTTATTAATTATTGATTTTAGTGCTTGCACTATTGATTTTCATTCAGGAAGTTGTCTCCTGTGCCAGTGCATTTCAGGCTATTCTCCACTTCTTCTATCAGCTTCAGTGTAACTGGATTTATGTTGAGGTCTTTGATCCACTTGGACTTGAGTTTTGTACTCAATGATGATAGATATGGATCTATTTGTGTTCTACATGTCAATATCCATTTATACAAACACCATTTGTTGGCTTTTTTTTGTCAAAAATCACGTGTCTATATTTTTGTGAATTTAGAAAACCCACAGAACAAATGAACCTGGGCTCATCATAGGAACTCATAGAGACTGATCCAAAAACCAGGAAGCCTGCATGGGACTGACCTAGGCCCCTGCATATATATTGTATAGCTTGGTCTTCCTGTGAGACTCCTAACAGTGGGAACAGGAACTGTCTCTGACTCTTTTGCTGGATTCTGGGACCCTATATCTCATATTGAGTTGTCTTGCCCAGCTTTAATACAAAGTAAGGCACTTAGTCTTACTACAACTTGATATGCCATGTTCTGTCGATATCTGTGGGAGGCCTTTCCTTTTAGTGGGGAGGTTAGGGAGGCACTGGGAAGATAGGGAGGGGAAACTGTTAGGTTATAACTCATATACTCTGTATGGCATTGAACAGTGATGGATAGGGACACCGTGCCCTATGTGGCACAGTGAAAGGTTAGGGTTAGGGTTAGGGCCCTTACCTGGGCCCTTAGACTGGGCCCACATGGCCCACTTTATTATTATGGAGAGAGAGAAGAAATAAATGGATAAAGAGAAAGGGGAGGGAAAAGAGAAGAGGGAGAGGGAGTTAGGGGTTGAGGATTTTGAACTCTGGCAGGGCAAGGAGAAGAAACAATGAAAAAGGGGAGGGGTCTTAAATGGAGCTTGATGTCAGAACTCAGGGCGGGGCCAGGCTAACTGCCATTGGCCAGGTGTGGGTTCAGGGGCTGGGACCAAATCCTAACAGAAACTGCAGTTAGGATGTAAACTAAATAAATAAATAACCACACAATCAAATCAACAAACCTCCTCTTGTACTAATACAAGTTAACTTTGCACTTGTGTTTGTTTGTAGCTATATTCATAGCTATTCTTACTGGCATATGGCTGAGTCCTGGGGCAAATGTTCCTCTGTGAACTTTACACAAAAGTTAGGTCAAAGAGATCTTTTATGTAAACATAAACATAAAACTGTCCTCATTTTTAGTGGGAGAAGTTTGATACATAACCCAGGCTAGATTTAAATTCAATATTTATAACTACTGCAATTTTGAGGCTGTCCTATATTTTAATAAGGAACTGAAATACTTGCTTCATAGCTAGAAAAAAAAATAAGTTTTGATTTCTTTATTTACCAAATCAGTTTTAGTTTTTCTCACATTATAACATATATAGGAGATTGGTAAAAAGAGATAGATGTTAGGGGAAGAGGAAATCAGTTTAAATACCCAAGCTTTGTGTTGCTTGCTGCTAGTGACTGACCACCAGGGGTAGTTTACACCACAGAGGAAGTAAAAGCAGACCTTAAGCTCTAAGGCTATTTCTGAGTCAAAACAGCTCTCTTCTTATTTTTCTCACAGCAAACCAGCTAATTAAATTAAGATCATGACAACTTCTGGGTAAAAACCAGGTTTCAAGATGCCATAACATGCTTCTGTTTTCTGGACTGGATGTGAAACTATATTTTACAAATAGATGAAGTAGGGAGTGGTGAGGGATTGAGTTATAAAAAGGACCACATGATGTAGAAAGCAGTTTGTCAGGCCTAAATAGAAAGCATAGCAAGAAACACAGAGCCGTGTCTGGCCAGGAACTGTCTCTGGTTGGGCTATGACCCTCACGGTGAAAAGAGGTCCCTGATAAAAACCTCATGGCCAGAGTTATTACAAGGGTCTAATAGTCAATTTCTGCAGCTGTGACTGATGACCATGTTCCTTGTGTGATCATGGAATATGATATGCCTCCTATGAAGTTTTGTATTTAGCCTCCTAACTTCGGGGGTTACTAATTGTAGCATTGGGACAAATTGATGAAATTTTGGGTTCTAAAACTATTGTGAAATTTAAACATTACATTAGATTGGTCAAAATTACTTTGTTTAGAAAAATTACTTTGTTTGGTTTTATGAAGTCTAATATGGCAAGCTATAAGCCACGAACATGGAAATCAACACACATTCATGATGGATTTTTACCTAGATCAACCTTTTCTCACAGCTATATCTTTATAATACCTGGATAATGGAAAGGTCTAGTCAGTGATAAAGATTGGTGAAACATCTGCAATGTAGGATTTTTATTTATTTATTTATTTATTTTGAGACAGAGTTTCTCTTTGTAGCCCTGGCTGTCCTGGAACTCACTATGTAGACCAAAGTGGCCTCGAATTCACGGTGATCTACCTAAATCTGCTTGCTTCTACCTACTAAGTGCTGAGATTAAAGAGCTGTGCCACTTTACAATGTAGGAATTTGTTCACTATTAAGTTCTGTGCTTTAAACCATTATGAGATATTTTAAGTAACTTTTTATTTATTTGCTTTCTTTTTTCCCCATACTACTGAAACATTGAAAAGGAGACAAAAAAGCCCCCCCAAAAACAAACAAACAAACAAACAAAAAAAAAAACAGGACCATAGTAACGCATGTCTTTAATCCCAGCACTCCCAAGACTGAGGCAGGAAGAACTCTATGAGTTTAAAGCCAACCAAGTCCAGGCTAGCCAGGGTTGCAAAGTGAAACCCTATCTTCAACCAACCAACCAACCAAAGGCCAACATACTCATTAAGATCATCCACCATGAAACGTAACAGCAAAACAAGACAGTTTCAGTTCAGCTGATTTTTAAGTTTCCCGCCACATGCGTCAGGGCTACAAAGAGGAATCCAAAAATGCTGCTGTCTCACAGATGCATACATGAGCACATTGCCAGTACTTCCTGTATGCCTGCAGTCATTTAACCTGGATAGACTTGAGGGCTTTGAGTGAGTGAAGTTCGGAAAGCATCAGGCCCTGAGGTGGACACACTACATGAACTTCCTGTATCCCTATTCACTTCACAGGGATCAATTTAGGGTTAGGGTTAAAAAGCTCATAATTTTAGCAATGTTCATATGATCATCACAGGTACATTACTAGCTCTCAAAATCACCACTTCTTGGTCCATAGAACCAGCTCCACAAAGTTGTCCTCTGACTTTTATGCATGCCTGTTGGCATGTGCACACCTACACCCCCCCACATACTTAGTAACAAACAGTAAATGCATCTATTTAAACTTTGTTCACTTGTGTCATTGAAGAGCGCAGTGAGAAGATGTATGTGAACTTTGAAGTGATAGAACTCATCTTGTTGATTTTAATGTATAGTATCTACTGTACCTAATACAGCAGAAGAATTTCTTAAAGGTCCCAAGTGATTTTCAGGTGTAATGGTCCATAAGTTATTTTAAGTCTTAATTTGACTGTATTCATAAAAAAAAAAAATCCCTCAAATATTTGAAGGTACTTTTATCTCAATTTTCTTTTGAAAATGCATTAATTTATTGAAAGGATTATAAAACTAAACTTGAGTCTAGATATTGTAGTTTGAATCTGACTATAACATTAGAACATTACAGAGAAAGGGAATTGAGGTTAGTGATTATAGAAAAGTTGAGAGGACGTGTGATTGATTATGCTGGCTGTTCTAAGAAGCCTGTGTCATAAGTAACCAAAACATTTATTTTAACCAATAATCTTATCTTTATATATAACAGGAATAGCGTCTTTAGTTAAAATCCGTATTTGTCTTAGCAAAGAAGTTATTTGTGTTGTAGCAAGATCTGAATACCTGTTTCTGAGAAAGACCTGAAAGATCTTTTCTTTGGGGAACACAATCACATTACTCAGTTAGTTATTCCATTTCTTAGATCTTTCCAGTGGCTATGAAAAGATCCTAATGCTTTTTAAGAACTTTGTTTTTTTTTTTTTTTTTTTTTTTTTTTTTTTTTTTTTTTTTTTTTTTTTTGTGTGTGTGTGTGTGTGTGTGTGTGTGTGTGTGTGTGTGTGTTGCTAGCTCTGTACCACAGAGCTGCACCTCTAGCCTAAGACCTGTGTTTTAAAGATAGCTTATAATGAACGTAATGGCTGTCTACAGTAAAGTCACATGCAGCTAGCCAGTGTCACTCTTCCTATGCCACCCACAGTGTTCTCTCCTCTGACCATATTTTGAAATACTTTCTTGGGGTTTTGAAATATATCGTGTCCTTCTTTGGGGTGTCCTCACAACTCTCACAACTAGGACAGTTATGAAACAACTCTGTGGTTCCTGTTTTTTATGCATTTGCTATATCCAACACAAGACGCATGCCTGCTATCTAACTACAGACTGATAGAAAATTTCCCCCCAGTGACCAGTACAATTCCCTTCCCTCAAGAGGCAAGAAAAAAGTTGATTGGAAGAAAAACAAGTGCTGCTGGCTGTTATTTGAAAGGAATCTTTTATAGGGTGTGGTGAGTACTACCATTTTATGATCATAGTTTCAGAACAATCTCAGGATACAGCAGAATTTTTTGAGTATATAAACTAAGTTTCTGGTATGTAACTTCATTCAGTGTTAATTGATCATTTACATTTCTGCCATGCTTGAAAGTTACTGTGAGTCTTCATAGAAAGTTGTATGCTGGAGGTTTCTTTCTTTCTTTTTTATGTATTACTTCTTGTTTTCATGACCCAAGATCAAACAAATTAAAGGAGAAGCAGTTTTCTCTGTTATTCAGAGTGCAACTGTGTTCCCCAATAGCAATAGAAGTGAGTTCAAAAGACCAGAGTCTATCATCATCATCATCATCATCATCATCATTTTTTTTCTATCAAGGCTTTTGGGAAATCACACATGATTTATCTGAATTTGAAGTAGATTTTTCTCAGCATTTTTCTTTATTAATCTTATATTCTCTTATATTTAACCAGTTAACCAAACACACACAACAAAACCAGCTCAGATGAGTATTTTTATTCAGAAGAAAACAATTTTAAAAGATATTTTCTTGAGGGTCCTGGGCAAGGAAGAGAGAGAAGAGTGTGCCTGCTGGCCTGGCTTGGCGTTTCCTGCTAACCTGGTATTGAGGCTCCAGCACTGCTGTTCTCTAAAGCCAGGACTACCTTGTGGGTGGATTGTGTAGTATTTTTTACTCTGCCACTTAATATTATATTATTTTTCAAACTACTAAAGTTTCTCTAGAAATTGCATATTCAGTTACTTTATGATATTGTGTCACAGAGCAGTACCTTGATTTGTAACACGTCTGTGTTGCAATTTTGGCTTATGAATAATTTTGAGAAGAGCTCTGGTGTGTAAGTGCCAGGTACCTTAGGGCAGAACCCCATCATACTTAAATCCTTAGTTATTCCAAATTAAATTTTAGGATAATAATAGTAGCTGACCTTAGATTTATAAGAATGGTACTGTGGACTAGCTTTTTTTTTTTTTTTTTTTTTTTTTTAAAAAATGTTACTTGCTATTGTGTCCACCAACCTATGCCCTCTCCAAAGTGAAAAGGCAAGTGAAACAAACATAGAGGGAGCATTTGCAGACAGACCTTTAAGGGAAACTGAGGAAGGACTGTATCCAAGGCTAATTTTCCTGCTTTCTATGTCTTTGTCAATAGAAAACTAGACCTATCGTATAAGGTAAACAGTGCAGGTTAGGAGAACACTGATTCTTTTAAGTACACAAACTCAAAAGACTTTGGCCAAGGTCTCTCTGTTTTACTAGGTTATACTGACTTGGGCAGCTCCCAATGATTTAGCTTCAATAAAAGAAACCCTTTTCCTCTAGATGTCACAATTTATTAAAAATGCTAACTTTTGATGTCTAGTGGTACCTCTGCAATTTTGACTGATAGTTCTGTCATCTGACATTGCCAGAATCAGTTTAGATTCAGATTCTTTTTGTGATTAGGCTTAAATTACTTCAAGCATAGACCATGTTTTCTATTTTATGTTATTTTTCCTAGTATAGGGCTCTCAGGACAGCACAGGCATGTGAGAATTTGACCGTCATTTGGACGGATTGTTTTTACTAATTAAGTGGGCCTTTGTTGTGTTTTAGCTTTCTGTAGGAGAATAAAGACAAAATGGCTTTATATTGCTGAATGGAAGCAAACTGTGTTCTTTCTAAATGAGAATATTTCTGTAAATGTCTTCAGTGAAACATTATGGGGTTTTAGGGTATGGTCCCTCCAACTAGGTTAAAAGAAAACATCTGTGTTGTTGCTGTCTGTCCGTCCAAACAGCTCTTTACTGTACTGTTTGATGTTTTCCTCTATACACGACCTATGTGTGTCAAGAGTCATTTGTCTTTCATTTAAAAAATTAAATTGGTTTTTCTCAGCATGACCTATGTGTGTCAAGAGTCATTTGTCTTTCATTTAAAAAATTAAATTGGCTTTTCTCAGCAACTAATTTGATCTTTAAGTAAGTATTAAGACAATCCAGTTCTTGTAAAGGATGTGGTTCTGACCATGATGGAGTAGTAAGTGTTGGAAAACTTTTTGTCATTAAAAAAAAAATAAAAACCAAACAAAAACATGGGACCAGGTAAGGGCTTGGCAGATAAAGGCGCTTGCTGTTAAGCTTGAGCACCCATATTTTATTTCTGGGACCCAAGTGGAAGAAGAAAATAGGCTGTCCTCTGACCTCCACACCTGTGCCATGGTGTGTATGTACACATACATATGTTCACACACACACACATAAACAGATGGCAATAAAATTCTTATATTTAAAAATGAAAATGATTTCAGAAGCATATTCTACAGTTGTTTGCAAGCCTATAAGCTAATATAGTGTATTAGAAAATATATTGGAAAGTCTAAAGTACAAGAATCTATATTATAAACTTAGAGAAACCAAATAATTCTACATAGAAAGGAATCAGTGGTAAACATAAAAATTAGAATTATACATTAGAAAAAATAAAACAAACAAAAGACAATCTCTTGGAAAAGCTTAGTAATATTGATAAATCTCTATATAGGCATTAGAAATGAGAGGAAAAAGTCCTGCTGATTGGATTTTACTCAGTTGTAAGTAACTTTATGTGAATGAGCCCTGAAACATATATGAAATAGACAAGTTGCTCCCAGAGATACAGGGCTGGGGACATAGGATAGAGTAGAATAGAGGCCTTTCAGCATGAACCAGCTCTGAATTAACTCTCTGCCATGAACCTGTAGGACATACATACTTAAAAAAGCCAAGCATGCCCAAGCTGCAATCTACAACCACTGAACAGCTTGGGATCAGAAACACCCTGGACTGACCCTTCGGATCCCACTCCAACTATAGGAACACCTGACTCACTCTTGAGGGAGGGGGGACAAAACTGGATTTGCCAGGAGTGGAGACTGATCCAAGCACTATCGGGTCAGTGGGACCATAGGACTGTCTGCTCCCTGCCCAGGGAGCGGATGGGGAGTTGTGGAGAAGAAAAAAATGACCTGATGTGGTGGGAGGGGGAAGGGACCTTGAATGGGGATATACAGGGATGGCAAAAAAATTCAGAGGGAAAACTGAATACAAAGTAAATATATGTGTAGCAATCTTATTTGCATATCACCCTTGATAAGTCATACTTATGATTTTTATCTTCTTTATAGTTATTGTTAACTTATCAGCATTTTAAATTCATTTTACTGTTTTTCTTGATAAATACAAAATAAATAAAGAAAAAAATGACTTTATTCATAATAATAAAAAAAGAAAGCAATACAGAAAGCATGCAATGTTCAGACTGCTCTAAGTCTACTAAACAGATTGAATTTATATTTTAAAGATCTTCTAGCATGCTCTGCCATGATGCTGACAGACCACATTTGAGACTCTGTCAGACTGTGGTCCATGAGCAAGTTAGCATAGCACTCTCGGTTAATCCTTGTTCTCCACAATTGATTAATGTCCTTTCTTTCAAATACTGACCTCTGTTTAAACACCAAATTAGAGGTGTGGGGATGCATGTCAGCTGGCATAGGACTTGCCTTTTATGTCTTAAGCCCTGGGATCAATCTCTAGAACCACACAAAAGCAACATGTTGGCACATACTTGGAACACTAGCAAACAAACATGGTAACAGGAGGGTCAGAAGTTCAAGCCATCCTGTGGGTGGTCCTGGATTGTAGAGCAGTCTGAGCAATCCATGCAGAGCAAGTCAGCAGGCAGCACTCCTCCATGGCCTCTGTCAGTTCCTACCTCCAGGTTCCTGTCCAGAAGTCTTGCCGTGACTTACCTGGATGATAAACTATAAGCTATCATGAAATAAAACCATTCTTCCCTAGTTGCTTTTGGTCAGGATGTTTTATCACAACAACAGAAAAGTCAAATAAGAAATTGGTCCTATGTCAAAGGTACTGCTCTGACACACCTGACTTTGAGTTTTGGGGAGGATTGTGGTGGCGTTGGAAATTTCAGCTGGAAAAGCTGTTCAGAGCTCAGTAGGCTGTTTTGTAGGTGCTTGGAAGGTAAAAAGGGTGAAAGAAATGTGGACAATGGAGCATTGGTTGCATTTCTTGTGACATTTTAGGGGGAAGCACTCTATCAGTGTTATTTGTGTGGTATTTTGAATTACGATCCACTAAAGTGAAACCTCCGCTTTTCTGTTACAATTGATGCTGGTTAGGTGAGCCAAGAAATTAGTGGTGGTTAAGAAGAGACCAGCATCATTGAAGATTGTAAATCTAGGAATATTTCCTCTGGTCAGGATACAAAAGTTGTGCTCCAGGGATTGCATCTCATGCTGTAAGTAACCTGTAGAGGCGCCAGGTGGTGCTGGGTTTGGAGTCATGAAAGAGTCAAGAAGAGTAGTTGAAGTTTGGCACTGTGTGGTAGGGTGGAGCCCTAAAGACAGACCAAGAGAGGCCATTATTGAAGGTGCAACCGTGATTGCAGTAGAAGTCCCAGGATTGAAGGTGTCATGGACAAAAGTTCAGTCTTGGCACAGTGTCGCAGGGGTGGAGTCCCTCAAGAGGGCCTACCGGTAAAGGTACAGCCCAGTTGCAGAGACCCTAGAACTTTGAGATAACATATATGCACAGCAAGAACAGCAGCAGCCATGGCGCAGAGCCAGCTTGAGATGTGATGAGATAGTGTGTGCTGTGGCAAGCTCTCAGAGCCATGGAATGGTACCAATCTGAGCCTATGAGGTAGCATATGCTGTGCATAATCCCTTTGGAGCCATGAAGATCACCAGACAAATGTGCTGTTGGACTTTTACTAGAATTCGAATGTAATTGTTTTCTGATTCTTCCCTCTTGGAATAAAAAAAAATATTCAACTTGGTTTTTTTTTTTGTTTGTTTGTTTTTATAAGAACCTACAGTTACCAGAGTTTGAGTACTTAACGAAAAGCCTGAACAAGTTGAATACTGGGGTTTGAACAGTTGTAAAGTATTTATTATAGCACATAACACATACTAAAAACTGAATAAATAGTGCACCATCACTAATAATATACCATAAACATTTTGCTTTTGCCATGTGATTTTTGTGGTGGGTGATTATTGTTAGGCTTGTTGTAAAGTGTTCGTCCATGGTTCACGTATCGAAGGTCAGAATGTTCAGAGATGAGATGTTGAATAGTGACTGGATCTTGAGGATAGTAATTTGAATGGAATATTTGGAAGCCAGGACAAGTGGGGAAAAATAGGTCACTGGATGTGTGAGTGTTATTTAAGGTATATTGGGCCCTGGTTGACTGTCTATTTTTTCCCTTAGCTCCTGAACGCCCCACTGTCTCCCTCTTTGCTTTTTCCCAGCTACCATTGCAATAAACAGCCTTGATTTACCACATGTTCTTCACCTTCATTTTCTGTTTTAAAACAGATCCCTACAGATATTTTTGTTTGTTTTTTCATGTGTTATCACTGTCACTCAAAGCAATATAATAGTTTATACACGATATGGACATTATTATTTGTATAACTAAATCCAGTGCTGGATTTGTAGGTTATCCTCGAGGTTTGTAATAGATTGAAAATTTATATAGCATTTTTTTAAATTTATACAACATACTTGCTTAGTGTTCACTATTAAGGCACTAGGCACCCAGAATTTCAAATAGCATAGCCCCTAACATGAAGGGCCCCAGATGAAAGGGAGATGTGTACAGATAACTCTGGCCAGGGGTGAGCTTCACCTTCAGCCAAGTTACTTCAGCCAAGAACTTCAGTGGGAGGCACAATGTCAGTCTGTCTGGAAGAAACTACAGCATGTGACAAATGGGTTGGATGTGAAGTGTCAGGGATGAGACAAGGATAGTTTTCTGTGTTGGTTAAGATTGACTGTAGTGTGGCAGAGTCTGGACTCTAGGAAGCAAACATCTATGTAGACCTGGGAGGCAGTTTCTAGAAGGAGGTAGTCAAGTTGGAAGAACTGCCCTAGGTATTTGAGGCACTATTCCATGGGGAGGTTTCCAGATAGAACAAAAAGGTGAGAAGTAGCTGAGCATGACCTTTATCTCTGCTTCCGACTGCAGATGGAGCATGGTGGCTGATACTCTCATCCCCACCCCTCTCCACCATAAAGGGCTTTACTGGCAAACTGGGATACAAAATAAGTCCTTCCTTTCTTGGGAGTTTTTTGCTTTATCACAGCAATGGGAAAAGTGACCGAGAGAGAAGAGAGTTTCTAAGGGCTATTTTCATAACCACAGAAGGTTGCAAGAGAACACTGGGTTTGAATAGAAAAATCAAAAGTGGAATTTTGGAGTGTTAGGTGTGAGTTGCTTATTACATATGTAGAAGAGAGTCAATAGGTGTGGAGATGTAAGAGTCTGCAGTTCTCAGGATTTGATTCTGGGCAATAGGTTTGGGCATTGTGAGTGTATTTGTTTATAATGAGTTTTAAAAGCTTGGAATGGTCAGTGATTTTTAACCATTATACCATTACTTCTCTCACATAAAATTTTTGTTGGCATTTCCATCTTCTTTTAAAAATTCAAATAAGGAGAGGATATAAGAATAAATAATGGGGCCAATATGAGCAAATGAAGTTGAAAAAAATGAATACATTTAAAATAAACTTTATGAGTATATTGAAGCATTACTAAATGACCATTTCTTTTGGTTAGGATTTTTGGTGTGGATCTGTGTATCTTTTTCTCATAGTAAAGAAGACTTTATATTGTTTTTTGCTCAAATAGTTCATCCACATTTCTTGATGATATTGTTAAATTTCTATTCTTTTCATAATCATTGTTTATAAACCAAATCTTACTAAACTTCTGATGGATTGTGCTTTTTAAAAGGTATTAATACTTGGATTTTTTTTTTCTGAAACTAAACTTCTGATATTTTAAACAGCACCCTATTTATTTTTTTATGGAGATGAATTTATTCCAGCCACAAGTAGTGCTTATATTTTTTCCTTTTAATATTTGTGTTGTATTTCTTTTTTATGCCAAGGAAAGAACTCTGAAATTTCTGGCACAAAATGGTGGTAGAGGAGACAATTAAACTCACTGTGTTGTAGCAGTATATGTGTTTCATTTTCTTTTTAACTCGTCCTTTTAAAATTTTACTTCTTACACTCTTTTGAGTGCCCATGAGCGTGAATTATCCCAGTGTACGATTTTGGTATGCTTCATTTTCCAGTCATTATGATCTTTTCAGGATTATTCTCACTTGTTAGTAAGCAACAGTTTTACTGTGTAGTCAGCATCTTCATGAATGCAGAAACAAATGCCACCCAGAGCAAAACAGAAAAATCATGAATAAGACTCTACATATATTTAGATTTTAAAATCTCTACTGCCTTTTCTACCATTCAATAAAGAGAAAAAAAAAATCATGATTTTTTTCTAAAAGGATTTTGAAAACTTGACTGTATTTCCAAAATAACATATTTTATATATTTAAATGTATTTGTTTTAAAAATATAAAACCAGTTTCAGTTCTGAGGGGGATTATAGATCAGCAAATGACTTGCTGTTATAGCATAGTTTTCTGCAATGTGTTATCTTTATTTTGCAAGCGATGTTTCAAGTTTTTTGTTGTTTGTGCAGTTAATTTTCTGTGACCTTTCTTCTTGAATGAGCAGCGCTGCCTATCTGAGACATCAGGACTTTGTCCTGGCAAGGGTCAGCCTGCTGAGAGCTTTAGTTGGTCTGTGCTGCCTGGTTTAAATAGCCAGACACCTGCTGAGCAAGCCCTGTGAGTGGCTGTGCACACTTCCTCACTTAGGCTTTGCAGGGCTGGAACACAAAGACTGCGATTGTTACCCAATAAGCCTGAGTCACATACTTCTACCAATCGCCTTAGGAGGGCTGGTTACCATGGAATCCACCATCTGTTCACTCCCCGCTGCCTGCCGGAATGTGATTATCCTTGCTGGGCTGGGAGCGCGAGGTTATGAGGGGAGCCTGTGTAGTGTGAGATAATCTGCAGTGCACTGGGCTATTTATTGGGAGACTCCGTTTGGCTCACAGAAAGAACAAATGAGAAGAGTTGTGCTTCAGCCATTTGTGACTTGTAACCACAAGGAATAAATCAGCTTTTCTAGGGTAAGTAACCTCACTCTGCATATTCAGTTTGTACGGTATTTGGTGTGAATATCATATCTCTGTGATCAAGGAAAGGAAACCCTAAGCTCTTTGGTTAGACACCCCCTTCCCCCAAAAAAGCTTTTAATGATTTTAGACAGCCTGTACAGCTACACATTGGAATTATCCTG
This sequence comes from Sigmodon hispidus, assembly GCA_004025045.1. Lineage (NCBI taxonomy): Eukaryota > Metazoa > Chordata > Mammalia > Rodentia > Cricetidae > Sigmodon > Sigmodon hispidus. The sequence continues at coordinate 32,938 of PVIH01010489.1, read as the reverse complement.
TAATGGCTAAAAATATTTCCTGCTTCTAAAAGTGTACTGTGATCCTTGAATGTAGCAAATGGACAGTCATTTTGTAATGGCTTCTACAGTGAATTACACCAGTGCTCTTACTGAAATACACCCATGGCCACAGTAGGTTCAATGTTTGTTCTTATTTGAGAAATGCTCCCATCAGTGGCATTTGTAGATTATACTCAAATTAAGGTTTGTGCTGGAACATACATTTGAAGTGTAATGGTGCTGTAGTGTTTCTGTCCAGGTTTCAAGGGCCAGAGCATGTGGGAATAATGTGACCGTGCTGTAGTGACAGATGGAGGCTCCACTAAGAGGGAGGGGTGAGCCATGGCTTGCTTTTCAAGAGCTCCCTTTGTTATTGTTATTTCTTTTTGTCCACAGCTACTTAAAATGTGTGTTGCATATTGTAAGCTGAGGAAGGAAATTTTCATTTTAACAGATGGATGACTGACATTTTTCCTTGTGGCTCAGAGGTTGGTAGCTCTAACAAGGGACTCCTCTGTTCTTTGTAAAGCAGCATTGTATCTCCTTCCCCCAAACTGTGCCCTACAATATAAAGTATAAAACAAAAATAGCTGTATGCTCTGGAGACTTCTTTTGTGCTAGTATTTCTGTGTTGAAAGCCGGCACTAGCATCCTGAGTGTGGCTTGTCTGCCATTTTATGTTCTGCAGGGAGGGCTGCAATTAGAGGCTTTGCACGTGCAGTTCAGTCAAACTTGAACCATGTCGTTCTCTTAGGTGTTCGTTCATATTAGTGAGCCAGTGGCTACCTAGAGAGCTGGAAACAGTCACTGGTCACAGGCAGTATGCTTTTTTTTTTTTTTAACGGTATAAAATCAGTTAACATGGTATTAGTCAAGGACTCACATTTGTATTTTATTCGTAGTTTTCAAGCCTAACTGTTTTTGTGGATTCCTGGTATTAACTGTAGTTGGCTTTAGTATTTTACATTTATATTAAATTTTAAAAAATATTCAAATTAATCTAGGCACATACTATCTTTAAGAAGCATCTTTCGATAATACTAGACATGCATACCTGATAACTTTCTTATATTTTCAGCTAATCTTGAGTTGCTCAGAAAAAAATTTTACTAATCAAAATCAATGAATAATTTAAGGCATGTAAAGTCAAATCATGAGTATTTATGGTTCTATTGCTGCATTAATTGCTCTGTGTCTTAGAAACCTGAAGCAGCATTGGGGTGAAATGTATTTATCATGAGCCTTGGCTGTAGGTACTTAGGCCGACAAGTGGGCAGTGTCAGTTTGCATTTCACCAGCTGACCATCTTTGAATGGGCTACTAACTTCACCTAGCAAGGTGGTGTTTGTTAAGTAAATGTCTGCCATGATGTTGTGGACTTTGGCAGGTATACTTGAATTCAAATTTCTGTTTGTTCAGGTTTCTAGCATAACAAATAAGAAACCTATAAAGTTTGATAAAGTGTGATCAAAATCTTTTAGGAGAATTTTCACATTGAAAAGGAAAAGTGACCTGGCCTGGAGTAAGACATTTTTACTGCCGGAGCACAGAATCTGATGAGAGTCCAAGGCAGATGTGACCAGCGGAAAGAAAGGGCTGCATGAGCATAACCCATCTATGGCTTTATATGGGATTTTCATTTTGTCTTATGTGAATAGCAACTTGATGAATGTTTTTCTTTTCTATAATTAAAAATATTTAATCTAGATGCATTTAAGAAATATTACTTTGAAAGATAATGGTTTCAAAGTAGACTAGAATGGTTCAAAGTCTTTGTTATGTCAGCCCTCTGACCAACTTAGCAGCTCTGGAGAGTAACCTCAGCCAAGAGTAGTGAAGAACAGGATAGAGGGCAGGTCCTTACAGAGCATCCTCAGCATCCAGGGTCCTTACCCCTGTGCGTTTAGACCTTGTATTCATAGCATTGCCAGATTGGTACCCAGCCCTGGTCCTGAGAGCACTGGTTTTGATTGTCCCCATCTTTCCATGTGTGATTTCAATGGTTTTTGAACCTTCTGCTAACTCTCCCAATGTTAAGATCTTCTTAGTTCTTCAGTGCCATTTAGAAGCCATGTGTATTTTATGTTGATATGTGTAAAATAAACTATTTAGTGTTGTTTCTTATAAAAGTATTAAGTAACTAAAGTTCTGAGTGATTCATGTCCTTCACTGTCATAGCAGACAGCAAATCACCCTACTGTGAGTTCACGTTAGGTTGGTCATATTGTTTGATGTTTTATTTTGCCACATAATGCTGAAATGCTGCCTGACCTTACATAGTCTGACAAATAGGCCATAGAGCTAATACTCTTGGTTTTGAATAACTTCCTTTTTTTGTTTTTTGTTTTTAATTCTAGCTTCTGAATTCTAGCTTCTGAATTAAATTTTTCTCTCTCTTTGGAGCATAGATTCATTGTTGTCAGGTTCACTCTTTGAGGCCCCTGCTTTTGTGGACTGCTTTGTCCTTGAGCTGGGATAGTGGAGTAGATATAGGGATTTAAATTAGAAAATCAGTGTATCCTGTCATTGCTAGCAAATGCTGATCTGCTTAGAGGCACTTGGAGCTGACTGTTTTGTTTTAGTAGACATACTGAAAATTGTTCTTTTCTCCTCTCCCACAATTCTGTATTGTCGTGATTTCAAATAATACTTAGAATGAGATAATTGTATGCATCAGCAAAATTCTGTGGTGGTGTGTTAGATGCAAAGCCTGTATGTGAGCCATGCATGTGAAAAATATAAAGTTAATTAGCAGCTGCACTTGTTTGCCCTAGATATTAGTCCTGGCTCTTCTGAGTTGGCCTCTTATGTCTCATAATGATGCCCTAGCTGCTCTGCTATAAAGGGAAGGTTTCCTTAATGTTTTGAGGAGTCAAACTCTAGGTCACAAGGAGCAGCTTTATGGACATCAATATTTTTCTTTTTCTCCATCAATTCAGGTCACTGATCCAGGCTCCAGGTGATGGAGCCCTGGGAAGGTGCCTAGAAACATTTTATTCTTAGAAGAATTTTGTCTTATACTAGGAGCCACATACACTCTTTTATAACTATGTGTCCTTTCTTTCCCACCTTACCTGTCTCAACCTTTCAACCTTTTCTGGTTTTTATCTGCTTATCTATCTATCTATCTATCTATCTATCTACCTATCTATCTATCTATATCTGTCATCTATTTATCTATCATCTAGATAGATAGCTATCTAGCCATTTATTTGTTTGAGTTTACAAATTTCCTGGTCTTGAACTCAGATTAATGAAACAGACCTAGTATATTTACAGAGATAGGCTAATTTGTAGTACTTTTAAAATCCGTATTATATATCTGTATATTTACATTTCTGCAAAAATCCCAATAGAAACAGAATCATCTGGTTTTTAACCCAATTGTAGAGAAGAATTTCAGGCCTATAAAGATGAAACAGTTATCTCAGGTCACAAAACTTATGAGATTGCTTATGTTGTTTTTGGAAGGTTAAATATAAAGACAAGAGCAAGGTCCACTGATTTACTCACCTGATGAGGAGCAAACATGGGGGAGTCTCCCTAAAAATTCCACTGGTAGAACTTTCAGTGCATATTGATAGCATAGGTGTAACATAATTTTCTCAATTATCAAATTCAGAAGAAAAACAAGTTTCTTATTATAAATGCTTGACATTTAAAAGAACCATAATTGTCAGACCAGGTAGATACCTGGATGCTTAATTTGTATGTTGACTCCCTATGGCTGTCTGTACATGAAACTTAAATGACAACTAGAATCTTGGTGGGTGACTCTGAGGTAGATGGAGTGGAGTGGGGTAAGCACTAATGAGAGACAGTCTGAAGAACAGGGCTAGTTCTACTCAGTGGTACACATGGCATTTCGGTACCTGTCCCTGTCATGGCTCCATGGTGCCTTCTTTGGTCGTCACAGTGCTCAGCCTCTGGCTTATCTCATTTCTACTTCCTCTGTTCCTTCACCAGCCACATGTCTCCCTTTCCTAGGAACCTCCTTCATACTATCAAGACATTTTTTCTTTGAAGGTGCTACTGTAACTAGTATTAACTTTTCATTTCTCCATAAAATAGTTATTACACTTTGACTTTGTGCTAGGTGCTAGGATTTAGTGCTAAAGTGCAAGGTCATTGTTGACATTTTCACAGAAGAGAGATAAGACATAATAAAAGTCAAATAAATGTTGAGACAGAAATCAAAAGGCTTTAGATTATATAATCAGTAAATGTTTATATAAAAAGTCTCATTTAAATGGCGTACATTAAATCACAAGACAATCACACATGCTGCAGTTCCACGGGGAAGTGGTCTTCACTTTAAGGGGGAAGGATGGAGGTGCCATCAATAGGATTATATAAAAGTCTCGTAAAGGCTGGCCTAGATGCTTCTGCCAAGCCAGAGGACATGTAGGAGATGAGAATCTCCTTCCTCAGTTTGTCCTTCTGTATCTATATGCGTGCCCTTCCTCCCAACACAAGTTAAAAAAAAAAAATGGTTTGGGCCTCTTGTGCTAGGAATAGGCATTATGGATACACTTTCTTTCATAACTTAATGCTGTGTATATATGTTTTTTTTCAATCCAAGATGTTAACAGACATACTTGAGAAGACATTTCAAGACAATAAGGATGGATAGTCAGCACTTAAACGTCCAGCACAAAGCTAGGCATCATAGTTCACACTTGTAATACCAACACTCAGAAGGCTAAGGCAGGGGAATTGCTGTGAGTTGAAGGTCATACATACACAGATGTGAATACATATATTTATATATATGTGAGCATGCATATATATGCATATTCATATATATTCACACATACATGTTTTCAGCACACAAAGTGAAACTAGTGTAGTCAGAAGTGTCCCTGAGAAATAAATGCCTTAGGGGAGGGCAGAGCTGTGGAAATTAATCTTGTTGAAGTCCAACATGGGGAGTGTGGCTCCTTCCCCACATGACATCAAATGATTATTTTGCTTGAGTTAAGGAGTGTGTGCTGAGGGCTCACTCTTGAAGTCACAATGACCAGAAGTCAAGGCAGCACCTGCTCTGTAATCTCTCCTCCCTGCCAATTATACAGTCCCACCACACCACAGGGCAAGATGTGAAAGTGCTTCACTTCTTTGCATGCTCTGCCTCACACACAGCACCTTATCCTTCTACAAAGCATATATTGTTCCGTTTGAGTAATTTGAAATTTGAGTAAGAGGGGTTTAATCATCATTGCCTACAAGATGGACTTTGTTTCTTTATAATTTCTTGTAGATTTTAAATGGTTAGTAATGGTTTTACAGAAATTTTATGATAAAAATACAAACGTTAAACTACAAATTACAATGTGATAGAGAAGATCAACCTATTTCAGGTAACAGTTACAACAGGCTAGTTTGTGGTTATGTTAGAGAGTATACAATGGTAAGAACTTTAAACTTCCTATTAATTTTGCCATTTTTAAAGCAGGGTGATTTGCTCAACAACACTTTATTATTACCGTTTGTACTCAGATGAAAATTACACAAATATTAGTAAAAGTAATTTCAGAAAGGACCAGAACATCAGATGAATGTAGAACTAAGTGACTGTAAAGCCCTTAACTATCCCAGTGCTGTGTTAGGGAAATGCACTCTAAAGAGTCCATTGCTTAACTTTTAAGGGAGGAAGTACTGTAATGCAAAGATCTTCAGGGTGTGGGATTGAGCAGCAGGCAGAGAGTTTGAGTCATATCCTAAAGGCAGATCAAGTATTCTGGGAGAAAATTGTAGGGTACTTGTTAAGATAGCGCATTTACTCGGCATGGCTGGCAGATGGCGATGGATGGAGAGAGACCTCACGCCGCCCCATGTAGGCTTGTTGGAAGGTGGCGGTGCTGCAGGAGACACTTGGGGACCATGTGGAAAGACTTTATTATTATGAAGAGAAGGAGGAGAGAGAGAGAGAAAGGAGAGGAGAGGTGGGGGGAAGAGGAGCTCAACCTCTAGCAGGGTGGGCTAAGGAAGAATGAAGAGAGAGAGAGCGGGTCAGAGATGGGAGTCCTTAAATGGAGCTTGACCTCAGAACTCAGAGCAGGGCCAGCAATTGTTATTGGTCAACAGTGGCTTCTCAGGCTAAGACAGAATCCTAACAGTATTAAACTATAGTTTATATGCTCAATGATTGTCTTATCTTCTCTTTTGTTGCTATGACCAAAGCTGTTTAAGGGAGAAAGGGCTTATTTGAGCTTCAAAGAGTCCATTGTGAAGAGGAAGGCATAGCAGCAGATCATGAAGCCACCCTGGCAGTCAGGAATCGGTCTGGAAAGCAGAAAGTGGAGCGAGGCTGTGAAGCTTCAAAGCTTTCCCCAGTGTCCTACTTCCTTCAGCAAACAGGGCCACCAGCTGGGAGCCATGAGTTCATACACATGAGCCCTAGGGTGGGCATTTCACATTTGAACCACAACAGGGGCTATGTTAAACTGTGACAGCAATGCCCTGGCAAGCTGTACTGTAAAATCAGCCTGCTTGTTTAACTTTCAGATGTTACAGTACCCTCTACAACCAAAGATCTATAACTTGGGAGTAATATATGTATCTGACAATATTCAGTGCTAATGTGAAGGTGCACTAGATAATTCTTCTCTTCACTTGGAAATGGCCAAACTTCATGTAGACTAAGCTTACCTCAGCATCAAACTGTTTTCTATAAAGCTGATTTTTCTCCTTTACATAATTGAAGGGCATGTTATTTGTATAGAATTTCTAGTATTGAGCACATCAGATGGAATCTCTCCACTTCAAAGTTAGATGGCTATTGCTGTGATAGAGAAGTAAAGGCAGTCTTGCCTCAGTAATCTCACTTTAGTAACTGAAATGTATTAACACAAAGCTCTTAAATAAAAGTGCTGTGGCTGCACAAAGAGAAGGCTTTGTGTCCTGTCCAGAAGCAGGACAATGATGTCACTTTTGAGACAGCTATACACTAACTCTTAAGAGTAATATGAGATTTGCCAGGTGGTTATAAAGACGTCTGATATCAGAGGAAATACATAAAAGGTCAAAACTATAAAAGAATAATACAAGTTTGCAATACATGAATGTGGGAGTGCAGTAGTTAGGAACTGTGAGATCAAGAGCACCAGCTTCAGTTGTGATGAGCTGTGTCTTGCTGAGTTTGTGGAGTGAGCTCACTGGGATTTTAATCTGGTGAGTGTTGTGGTTCTGTGCATATTCTGGAGTATGACCTTGGCAGTTCTTTCATGTATAAGGGGACATCAGGTCATCAGAATTAAGACAATGGCATAAGGATATGACAGAACTTTTAATGAGTAGAATTATTATAACAGCAAATTAATTGGATATGTGAACTCTGTTGGAAGATTAAGAAGTGTTGAGAACAGCTTGAATGTGGGTAGATGCAATATCATTAGCTAATACTGTGACACAGAGAGAAAGTAGAATTGAACCTCTTTTGATGCTGAAATTACATTTAATTTCTCATCACATGTGTAACTGGTCCTGATTGGTGTATGAAATGTATGCCCTTTACTTTTTTAACTATTTAATTAAATTTCTTATTTGACAGTCTCATGCAGAACATTGTGAATACTGTTACCATCACACTCATCTCCCTCATTCCCTAGATTCTATCATTTCCCTTCCCCTAAGTCCCTTATGGGTGAGGATCCCTGAGTCCCACATAAGCCCACATCCTCAGTATGCTGACCAGGTGCCCATGTTAGAGCAGCGAAAGTGATAGGAACAGAAAGGGAGGCTCTTAAAGATAAGTTTTTAATATTCTTCCCACATCATACCTCGACTCTGACATTCATTATCATTTGACTACACTGTTAAGGTGAAGGCAGAGAACAGCCTTCTGAATTCAGTGTGAAGCTAACACAGCACGTACATTCACGGGAAGTCTGTTCTACTGAGGCAGCTCCTTTGCCGGACATGTCTCACTTGTGGGATCCTGAAGCAGCACTGAGGGCAAACATGGTTGAGGTTCTGTTTTTATTGTTGTGAAGTGATAGGAGGGAATACTGCCATTAACTGAACCCCTTAAAAATACTTACAAATCATCACTTTTTAAAAATTTTTGCATCTTTTTCTCTAAAGTTTTATTTGTCATCATTTCAGTTGACCCTTGAAGTAGTTCAAGTAGGGCTGGTCAGGTCTACTTATAGTCATTTTATTTTATGTTTAGATTTATGACTCTTTGGAGATGTTTGAAGACAAACCACATAGCCTATAAATATCAAAAGGAAGGAAAACAGTTGCTATTTCACAAATATATAAATATATACAGAAAGTAGTCTAGTTACTGATGTAAACTACATACAGATTTCGTCTAAGATCCTCAGAGACTGTCAGTGACTCCCCTGTTGGCCCAGTGCCTCTGCTTTTAGCTTCAGTGAGGATTAGTTCTTCCAGTTAGTTCTTCTTTGAGGTCTCAGTCCGTTCTCCTTCAGCTCTCCTTGATGAGGTAACGTGATAGGAGGTGGTATAATTTACTGTGATTATCTGTGTGTTCATGAGTGCTTGCCTAAAGCCATGCGGCTAGAAACTGCTAGATAAAGCCCTTAACAGAAAGAGTAAGTCCTACTCAGACCTCCTTAAAGTGCTTGAGAATAACTAAGGAACTGGAGGCTTTGCTGATGGATCTGAGAAATTGCAGTGAATGGAAAATTTCTCTTTCTGAGTGAGTCAAAGTCTGTAGGTATTTGTTTTGTTTTTTCTATTTGTCTTTTTCTGGTTTGCCTTCGGTTGCGAAAGAACACTAACCAAAGCCAACTTTGGAGGGAAGGGTTTATTTGGCTTACATATCTTGCTCACGATTCATCACTGAGAGAAACCAAGATCGGAACTCAAGCAGGGCAGGGATCCGGAAGCCCACACTGCAGCAGCAATCCTCAAGAACTACTGTTTACAGGCTTTGCTGTGGTTCACTCCATCTGCCTTGAGACAACCCAGGACCACTTGTACAGGGATAGCTCCGTCCACCATGGGCTCTGCTGTCCTGTGTCAGTCAGTCACTAATCAACAAAGTGCCCAGGCTACCCATAGGCCAATTTTATGGAGTCTTTTATATGACTCAAGCTTGTGTCAATTTGACAAAAAAAAGAAAAAGTAAAAGAAAAAAAAATCTGAAGAACACAGTCCCTTCTATTCTTTTAAGAGTATCTCTGATGGCATTCAACACTTTGCTGGTGGTGCCATTGACATAACTTGTCTCCTCTTGAAATACATAAAGCCCAGCTCACCCTGACAGTCGTGAAAGCAAAGCAAAGCAGGCAGACAGTGTATTTTTGCAGATACTCATGAGTACTTGTATCTTTGGAATATAGGAATGAAACAAAAATCCAGAGGAAGAATACCTCAGAAAGAGGCATGTTTGAATACAAAAGATGATTTTGGATGTATTATTATTAAAAAAGGTATTTACTCCTTTTACAGCTGGAGGCAATGAGCTTTTTCCCTCCATCGCTGGGAGCTCTGTGTGTGGAGGTCAGAGCACAGCTTTGAGGAGTCAGTTGCTATCTTCCACATGGCTCTAGGGCTTGAATTCAGGTCTTCAGACACCTTTATCACTTGCTTAGCAGTCTCTGCTGCCAAACAAAGCTCTTAATCAGGATAATTGCAGTAACAGTCTTCAGCAACAAGGGCCGATAGTTACTCCAAAACGTAACTTGATTTTATTTTTCACTTAAAAAAAAAAAGACAACTATATTTTAGTTATGGGTATAAATGTATGTCTGTGTGTGGTTATTATGCATTTGAGTGTTCACAGATGCTAGAAAAGGGTGGAGGTACAGGCAGTTTTGAGGTATCACATCAAGAACAGCAAGCTATCTTAGCCACTCAGTCATTTCTCCAGCCCCTAGTTATCATTTTCATTTAGTTAGTTTTGTAAGTGAGGATTGAACTCACAGCCTGGAGCATGATAGACATGTGTTCTACCATTGAGCTACCCTGCCTAACCCCACTGAGCAACCTCACCTTACTATATATTTTATTGTCAATTCTGAGTCAGTACATTAATATAAATAACTAAATTTGCCCAAAGCGGAACTGAAATTATTCCCAGAAGCCAATTTAAAAAATAATAGCACTAATAAGCAGAAAAAATGTTTATATATGCCCTGAAAAGATGGGATTAAGCTGCAAACTGGAACTAATTTATTCCTTGAAGCTGTGGTTAATATAATTACCATGCCTACTTTGCTCTTGGTATTATGATCCTGTGAACACCATCCTAGTTTATTATTTAATGTTGACTTTGATAAGAGTCATTAACACTGAACATAAATACATTCTTACATTAATGCTTAATAAACTGCCAAGGGTACAAATTATAATGTGGCATTTTTAGACAAACTTTTTGTATGTGTATGTGTGGGGGTGGGGGTTGAGACAAGGTCTCTGTGTAGGCCTGGCCATCAGGGATTGGCCTCATACTCAAAGATCTGTCTTTGTCTCTTGGGTACTAAAATTAGACAAACCTATATTTAAAATAGAATTAAATTTGCTGTATTAGAATAAAAACCCTCATTTTAACCCCCAAAGCATTAGGCAGTTCTATTCAGAGTACACATTTTTAAATAAAGTGTTTCTGGTCATGAGAGCTTCATGAACCCACCTCATTGCTCAAATGAAGAATGTGTGTTAGAGTGATTGGGTACTTAGTTTAAAGTTATGATTTTATCTGATGAATACATCTGTGACATAGCATTGGGAATACTGCTAAATAATACGAGAAAAATTCTGAAAGTGACTATAATATCGTTGGGCAATCTCAGGTTGAGCTTGTGAGCACTAAAAATATTTCCAGATTTTTAAGAAAAACTTATTAACACATTTTCAAATCAAATACTTGTATACCTCCTGTATGCTTAAACTTTTCTTGAGGTATAGTTATCAAACTTAAATTTGACTGGGTATGTTAACAGTATATATAGTCCCACTTAATTTAGAAGCTACGATAGGAGGATTGATGAACTCAGGGTCAGCCTGAACAACATAAATTATGTCTTAAAAATGTTGTTGTTAGTCTGATGGGTTCATTCTAACTTGTATTTATCTTTATATAGATAGCTTTTTCTTTAGAAGAACTTGATTAAGGCATCAGAGGAAGCTGGCTGCAGTTTTCTAGTATTTTTTTTTTTCAATTACAGCTTCAATTTACATTTCTAGTGAGGACTTAGATTGACAATCTCTTTACCATTGGGTTATATAGTTTATGACCAGTTATTTGAATTCTAGACTTGGAAAAATTTTACTTTATGTCTAATCTGAGATCATATTTTTTCCTGCAAGATAATTTTAATTGCTTTCTTTACTCTAGTTGGGTTTTTTTTTTTTGCATTCTAAAAAGACATTACATATACCTTTAAAAAAACAGAATTCAGTGTTTAGAGTCATAAAAAAGATACACTAAAATCATGTTTCATTTAATCAGCATACTATGCATCCTAAGCTGCTTAATTTCTGTCCAACTCAGTAACCTTAGATACGTCATATCTTAGACATTGTGTGTAGTTCTGAGGAACAAAGGCAGTACTTTCTCCAGTGCTTTTGTTAGAAAGTAATTTTATCTACAACTTGTTTCCTGTTCCTAGTATATAGTTCAATATTATCCCAATATTTCCTTTAATAAGCCAGGTTCACATAGATATTAAATTTAGAATATTTAACATCTTTTCTTGGAGTTTTTACTAGTGACATTACAATGTTTGCATGCTTAGATATCTTGTGGGATTGTCTGCCCTCAGTGGGTACAAAGGAACGACCCACGTGTCCCCATTGCTGTGGGGCATGTGATAATGTGTCCTTGCCAACATGAACAGTGTGACTTGCATGTCCCTGCCACCAAAGATGGAGTGGCCCAAGTATTCCAGCCCTTTGTAATCACCACAACCTTTCCAAAACCTAAGTACAAGACTAACATTAAACAAACATTGTTCACAAAAGAAGCTATACTGGAGGACTAATTTACAAACTTGTGCATGAAAATGTGTCATTTATAGCTGATCATAGATTCTATCCCCGACTAAAGCTAGCCCAGGTGGTTTGTTACTGTGCAGTTTATTAGGTGTGAGCAAATGAGGAACCAGACATCCTAAGAAATAACTGTCAACAGATCTATAACCAGGTCATGCCTGGAGAGAGTCATGGATTAATGATCTGTCGCTTTCAGTAAACACACTTCTCAGATTCCTGGCAAAAACAGTGGTTAGATGCTACAAAGTAGGTGGCAATGCCTTGTATGTGTGTTGTTAGGCCCAAGGGCAAGGGCCTCTTCCATTCTTGTCAAGGAGAGTGCTAACCTTTACAACACCTGAGATCATTTTTATTCAGATATTTCTTTGCCAAGTTATATTTCATTTTGTTTTTTATTATTTTTGTTGCTGGGATATAAATTGGAGCCTATACAAAACCAACTCTACCACTGCCCTGCACATCCAGCTGTATTCTGTTACTTTTAGATAAAAGAATTTGTAAACTATTGAAATCCTTTTAATTTTTTTAGTGTGATTATATCCCAGAATCAAAGCATAGTGTTAGGTCTTCTTCTGCAATCTACATTGTATTGCTGAATTATTCACTTGCCATATATCATATAAAGAATTAATATTTATTGGGAGGTATATAAACACTCATGATACAAACTGAATTTTAAGGCAGTTCTTGGAGAGTGGAGCTGTCCTGCTAGATGGCTGATCCACTCCCCTAGAATGCAGGAACAAACAGGAAGATTAATGTACTTGGGTCTCAATGGGGTCTGGCCATGTCCCATTCAGAGCCCTGATACCCCAGAGCTACACCTTTAAGCTTCCCCAAATAATGTCTGAATCCCACTACAAGATTGATTTAGAGAATGCAATTAAAATTTTGGAATCATGCAGTTTGAAATCATCTGGTTTCTTAATACTTTTATAAGATCTTAATTTTAGCCTTGTTTTTGCAAAGCATTGTCTTTGTGCTCTGTTATTGTAAAAACTACCATGAACTAAAGTAAGTTGGGGAGGAAAGGATTTACTTCACCATGCACTTCCAGATAAGGTTAACATTGAGGAAAGTCAAGGCAAGAACTCAAGGCAGGAACTGAAGCAGAGGACACAGAAGAATGCTGCTAACTGGCTTGAGCCCTGTGACTTGATCAACTTATTTTCTTGGAGCCTAAGAATGATGCTGTCCACAGTGGACTGGGCCCTCTTGAATCAGTTATTAAAGATGGTTCCCCACAGGCATGCCCTCAGTCAGGAAACCTGATGGAGGCAATTCCTCTAGAGGTTCTCTCATCCATGGCAGATCCAGTTGGTGTCAAGTTGACAGTAAAAACTAATCAATGTAAGTTGTATTTATGATTCATCTAAGTCTTAGGGATAATTTGAATGTTGAAGATGAAATATGTAAGATCCTTGAGAACTATTTAGGAACCCAAATATAATTATTATGTCTTTAAGACATCATCTTCTGCAGAGCAATAGCTTGTTGAGTGTTGTATGCAGACAGACTACTGGGGGCAGGAAGCAGATGACAAATGAAATGGTTTTTATATGGAGTTTAAAAAAAAAAGACTCAATATTTTCCCCCCAGTGCTCAACCCACTGGGCCTTGAACTCAATATATAAACCTGCCCTCTAACTCACAGAAATGGTATTGCCTCTGCCTACTGAGTACTGACATAGAGATGTGAGCCACCCACCACACTTAGCAACATTCCTAATTCGTAGAAATTCTCTGGCATTTTTTTTTCTTCTAAATCTCAAATACATCTAGTATATATGAGGAATTCTGGCAGAAGTTCAGATGATGAACATGCAAACTCACTGCCTGCCATTTTACAAACTGAGCTGTGTTGACTGATATTACATTGACCCAGACAGTGGAATCTGGTACTGCTTGTACTACTTGACCGTATACAGCACGGGCTACAGTGGACATCGGATTTTAACAAGGTCTTTATGTTTACATTTTTACATCTCTCCTAGGTAGTGCCTAGAAGTTTTCCTAGTGGATTATACAGTCTTTCCATTTGAGGTCAAATTGACATTTGAATGAGAAAGTACTTTCAATCTAGAGTGTTGGAAGAATGTACTAGAGAAAAGATTTTTGAATGATTGCCTGGAAAGATCTCCATTAAATTAGGTGTTAGGTGTATTGTTTATTTTCCTTTCAAAAACTGATCTCTCTCTCTCTTTCTCTCTGTCTCTCTGTCTCTCTGTCTCTGTCTCTGTCTCTGTCTCTCTCTCTCTCTCTCTCTCTCTCTCTCTCTCTGTGTGTGTGTGTGTGTGTGTGTATGTGTGTGTGTGTGTGTATCCTGGTTGAAATAAGATTTTTTTTAACCTTTGTATAAGTCATTGAAGTAGTTTTAGTAGACATTAGACCAAGCTTTAGAAAGGTAAATAAACAACTCCTTACAATATAAAATACAGATGGAAATTTGCTAGAATTTTAGAAGAAACTTTTGTATACTTGGAGGTAGGATGGATGGATCTATACCTTGGATTAGAAAGTGTAGCAGTGAACCTTCAATTAGAGTAGCCATCAGTACCATGGATGGAAGGAACTCTTTCAGACTGCTATATTCTGAATTATGTAAGCAAGATTTTTAAAACAATGGAACATATTTATTCATATTTCAGCCTTTTTTCATCCTAAATTGTTTTCTTTTTTAGATTATTTTATGTGCATGAGTGTTTTCTCTTCATGAATAAATGTGCACTGTGTGAATACCTGGTTCCTGTAGAGGTTAGAAAAGGGTGTCACATCTCTGGAGTTACAGAGGGCTATGAGCCACCATGTAGGTTCTGGGACTCGAACCCAGATGTTCTGGAAGAGCAGCCAGTAATCCTAACCATTGGGCCATCTCTCTGGCCCCAACTTGAGTTTTATGTTTATTTTATAATGTACATATTAGTCCATTGATAAGTTAGAAATTTATGGTAAATTTTATGCTCAAAAGGATATTTCATTCAGAAGTTTGGAGGACACTGTTCTAGACAACCTTCCTAGATTCTTTGTGCATCTGCAACAGAAACGATCCTAACCAAACTTGTCAATCACCGTTTCCTAAACAGCTCTTCTTTTTGCTATTTGAGAAGAGGCAATTTAATAAAATTATATGCAATGTTTGCATATAACTAATGGGCATTCACCATGTTCTCTGAAGCTTTAGGAAAAGTACTAATGAACATCACAAGGACACTTAGTTATATATATTGTTAAAATGTGTTGAAAGAAACCCACCAAGGCCAGGATACCTAGTCATGTTTGAGCCCTTATGGCTCTCAAGACAGAGTTGTTCTGGCTGAAGGAACTGTGAGCCTAGAAAAGAAATGAGCAGGGCTTTTTTTTTTTTAATTATTTATTTATTTATTTATTATTTATTTATTTGCCTTGGTGTTTGCCTGGAACTGGAACTACAGACAGTTGTTAGCTGCCATGTGGGTGCTGGGAATTGAACCCGGGTCCTCTGGAAGAGCAGACGGTGCTCTTAACCACTGAGCCATCTCTCCAGCCCCCGAGCAGGACTTTTTATAAATATCTCCAGGGGTCAAGGTATGAGCCACATATGCTATATTGAGTTCCATATTAGAAGGATTTTGAATTTAGTTTTTAGATTTCTTTTTAAAAAAATTCCATTTTGCTGTTGGTAACTCTAAATTTCTAGCATTCTGAACCCAATTTCTAGTGTTCTGAGAGGGCTTAGTGGTTGCAAGAATTTGCTGCTATTTTATAGGGTTCAGGTGTGCTTCCGAGCACCCACATAGCTGCTCACAGCTGCCTGTCACTCCAGTTCTAGTGGGTATCACACTCAGCTCTGGCTCCATGGACACCATACACACATGCTGTGCACATGCATACAAGCAGGCAAACACTTGCATATATTTAAAAAAAAATACTTTAAACCTGAGTCTTAGCCAGGTGTTTTGATTTCAAACAATGATTAATGTGCAATTTAAAATATGTGTCAGTACTAGCATACTACCAACTACAGAAAATAAACCTCTGTTTTAGCATTGTTGTTATAGATATATATAAACTGACAAGATAATAAGAAGAAAATTTCAGTTATTTTTATAATTTGTCCTGTAGTCGTCTATCAGATGAGGCTTAGTTAATAGAAATGTGCTGGGATGCGTTATTGTTTAAAATTGGCTTTTTACCCTTGACCTGATTTCTCCTACAAAGATGGCAAGCTGGAAAATGTTATCTAGATGTTTCCTGAATATGATTTTACTAATGTTTTTCCTTTGGAAATTGATTACTGTAATACTGATTATGTCAAGAGAAACTATGATTAACAGTACATTGTATATCAGAAGGGATTGGAGAAATAAGTAAATAAGGATGTTACCTGGTTACATTTTGGATGTATTTTCTTTCACATTCTTATTGAAGCCTATAAGAATTTTGTAGCATGGGTCAGGGAGATGGATTTGCAGGGAAAAGGACTTTCATCCACACCTAGGATCTGTCTCTGAGCCCCACATGATGGAAGCAGACAATCAGACAATCAGCCACACACACAGACACACACAGACACACACACACACACACAGACACACACACACACACACACACACACACACACACACACGATAAATGTAAAAGTGTTTTGGTGGCCAGTACAAAAGACTTTACTGGCTGCTCTGAACCCAGCTAGTTGTGTATTGAGCTCTTGGGGAAGGAGAGAATATTTAGAAGAAATTTGGATTAGTGACCGATAAAACCTAGTCTTCTCATTCCTGTCCCAAATTAGTACAACTGGCTGTAATTTGCTCTTTGTTTCACTGTCAAGCGTAAAACCCTACATTTTATTTTCTTAAAGCCCCAGAGGAGGCTTTTCTGGGACCTGTGTCCTTATTTCAGAGTTGGATTAAAAAATAGGTTCCTGTGGAAATTTCTGCAAATAAACTTTTTTTTTCCTTCTCTAAACCCAAATGATTGTCGGGAACATATCTGTGCTACAGAAGGGCAGGAGATGGCAGTGGAAACCTGGAGAGTGTAGGCTTCATTCCACCGTCCCAGTAAGCCAGCACTCTGTCATCTGTGCAGCGTGGCATGCTGGCAACCTGCACCTTAGAGACTTGCAAACCTGACAGTTTCTCACTAGAAGGCCTAAACTTTCTCTTATTTTGCTGCCTGATGAAACCCTGCATATTCTTCCAGACATTCCTCAAACTTGAGTGACCCTTAGCCAGACATTTGAGAGCAAAAGGAAGGCAATAGTGAGTGAAGGTTTGGAACATCCTTTGTAGGGTGACTGCCTACATGCAGGTCCTCATGCCTGTGAGCTGTCCAAAGAAGACAAAAAATAAAAAAATCCAACAACTTTTCAGGGAAATAGCATGAACAGTGGGGTTTTTGATCAGTTGACTAAGCACACAGGAATTATGAAGCAGGAGAAGCTAGCTGGCTGAAGTTGGGAAACATAAATAGATGGCAGGTTATAGATTCTAGTTATAATTTTTATTGTGATGATCCCATTTTAAACCTTTTATTTAATAACTTTGTTATAATACTGTAACTTAGTGATTTTTGTTGTGATAATTCCACTTTAAATGGTTTACTTTATTTTTTATTGAAATATTTTTTCATACAGTATATTCTGATCATAGTTTTCTTTCATTTCCTCCCAGTTCCTCTCCACATCTCTATCCATCCAATGCCACACCTTTTTTCTCTCTCTCTCCGAAACCAGACAAGCAATAAAAGAACAAACAAACCAAAATAAAGCAAAATAAATAAACAGAAAATAAACATAAAAATCATGAGAAACACGTATACATGTAGACACACAGAGGTGGGGGATGCACAAAATTGGAAACCATAATAGATAAACAAAAACATTATGAGACCAAACATCTCCAAAAGTATTATTGCATTCAGTCTTTGCATTGGCTGTCCACTGCTGGATATGAGGCCTCCCTTAAGTGTATACCCAATGAGACCCCTTGGAGAAAACTGCTGTTTATTTGTAAGCACTTGTCAGTGGGTGTAGGTTCTGGGTTAGGGATGGCAGTTCATGTCTACGTTCTCCTTCAGCCCTGGGACTCCTTTTAGGTTGGATCTATAAATGCTGCCACACTCTGAGTTTATATGTGTGTCAGTTGTGTCTGAAACACAGTCTCCTTGATACTTTCCAGTCCCTCTGCCTCTTATCATCCTTCAGCCTCTTCTGCATTTTCCCCTGGGCTGTGAAGGGAAGGGTGTGATAGAGACATCCAATGTAGGATTGAGTGTTTCAGGGTCTCACTCTCTGCACATCGTCCAGTTGTGCATCTCTGTGTTCATTACTGTCGATTGCAGGAGAAAGCTTCTCTGGTGTTGACTGAATGAGATACTTATCTATGGGTATAGCAGAATGACCTTAGGAGTCATGTTATTGGTTTTTGTTTTTTTTTTTTTTTAGAACAGTAGTTAGTTTTCTCCTAGGCTTGTTACCTATCTAGTCTTAGGTTCTTGGCCACCCAAGTATTAATTAGCATGGGTTCAGTGTCATGGAGTGGACCTGAACTCTAATCAGATAGTGGTTGGTTACTGCCACTGTTGGCACTAGCATATCAAGCAGATCACTATTGTAGATTTCAGTGTGGAGCTGGTTGGTGATTACATTTCTCCTCAGATAGTGTGTATTGTACCTTCAAGTACCATGAACACTACTCAGTAGGGGTAAAGGCTCTAGGTAGGTGCCAGCTTCACTTACCTATGTTCAGTGAGCTATGTAGGTCTTTAGCAACAGAGCCTTTATCATCAGTTTGTGGAGAGTCACCAGGAGTCTGGAGTTTTCCATGGGACTCCTTTGGCCAACAACTCAGTTAAATGGAACCAATTCCTGACACTGTAGGTTTTACTTGGTGGTGAAAGATACCTAATTGGAGCTTTGTCTCCTGTTATTTTTTTTTATTCCATTTAGGGTTTTTTCATATATATATATGTGTGTCTGTGTGTGTGTCTGTGTGTGTGTCTGTGTGTAAGAAGCTTCTTCTGTAGTAGGTTCCCATGTAACTTCTCAAATGGCCTATTTGTGTTAAACTTTCCTGAGCTTCCCCCCTTCCCCTCCTTTTCTCACCTCACGTCCATCTATCTAATCTTCCGCTTCCATCCCCTCATCTTTCCTTAAATATTCTATTTCTCCTACCTTAGAACCCACCACCACTAGCTTCTTCATTGCACCTAACCTCTGAAGTTCTATGGATAGGAGTGTGCCTATCAAAGATGTAACAGCTCGCATTTACATGTAAGTGATATATTTGCCTTTGGGGGTCTGGGTTACGTCACTCAGAATTTCTTTTTCTAGCCCTGTTTATTTGGGAATGATTTTTTTAACAGCTGAGTAATACTCCATTGTGTAAATGTACATTTTTAAAATTTGTTTGTTCTCTTGGGGGACATCTAGGCTTATTTTTCAGTTTCTGGCTATTATAAATAGAGCACAAATAGACATAGATAAACAAATGTCTCTGGAGTAGGATGAAGTGTCCTTTGGGTATATGCCCAAGAGTGGTATAGCTAACTCTTGAATGAGATCTTTTTTCTAACTTCCTAAGGAACCACCACATTGAGTTCCGTAGTGGTTGTACAAGCTTGTACTTCCAGCAGCAGTGAATGAGTGTCCCCTTACCCCGCATCCTCATGAGCTCAAGCTGTCCTTTGTTTATGCATCTTGGCCATTCTTACTGATGTCACGTGGAACCTCAAAGTAGTTTTTGATTTGTTTTCCTGGTGACTCTGGATGTTGTGTTCCATCTTTTGAGAACTCTCTGTTTAGACCTATAACTTAATAGCACACCTGAAAGATCTAGACTGTTGTAGTAAGTTTTTCCCGGCCTGTTTGGGGCTGGAGGTTTGTGACCTGGCGCACGTGTGGCGCCAGCGGTTTGGAACCTGGTCTGCACGCCCGCGGCTTTTGTCCCCCAAAAGAAATGAAATCACACGCTTATATACTTTAACACTGTTTGGCCCATATCTTAAGCACATTACTAGCTAGCTCTTTCATCTTAATTTAACCCATTTCTATTAATTTGCTCACCACATGGCTTCCAGCCCGTGGCTAGCCAGTACCTCTACATGTCCATTCCTCTCGGGGGTCCAATCGAGAGTGACTAACTCCACCCTCCTTCTACCTGGCTGCCTCTGATTCTCCACCCACATCTACGGTGCCCTGCATGGGTCCAAACAGTTATTTATTTACATCGTACAGAGATCATTCCACCACACTAGATAAAAAAGAAAAAGAGAGAAGGAAGAGGAGGAGGAGAAGGTGGAGGAGGAAGAAGAGAAACAGAAGAAATAACACCCAAATGCAGATGTCCAGTTTGGTTTTGTTGTTGTTAATTCTTTTATATTTTAGATTTTAACATCCTATTGGATAAATAATTGGTAAGATCTTTTTCCATTCTGTAGTCTGTCGCTTTGTCTAAATGATGGTAACTTTGCCACACAGAAGCTTTCAGTTTCATGAGGTCCTATTTATTAAGTGTTGTTCTTAGTGCTGGATTTTTTTCCCTGTCTTTTAGAAAGTCTTTTCCTGTGACAGTGTGTTCAAGACCACTCCCCACTTTCTCTTCTGTTGGACTCAGTGGTTCTGGCCACATGTTGAGGTTCTTAATCCTTTTGCAGTTGTTTTGTGCAGTTTGATGAATAGGGATCTATTGGATTCTTCTACATATAGTCATTCAGTTTGACTGACCAGCACCATTTGTTAAAGATGCTGTCTCCCCCCCACCCCCGTGTGAATTTCTATCTTCTTTGTAAAAAATGACATGTGTATAAGTGTGTGGACTTATGTCTGGGTCTTCAACTAAAATCCAATGGTCAGTGTATCTATTTTTATACAAATACTGTGGTGTTTTTTATTACTATTGCTCTGTAGTACAAACTGAGGTCTGGGGTGGGGGTGGTGACAGCAACTCTGTTATTATTTAGGAGTGTTTTAGCTGTCCTTTTTTTTGAGGTGTGTATGTGTGTATGTTTACATGTGAAGTTGGAAATTGTTCTTTTAAGATCTGTGAAGAATTGTGTTGGAAATTTGATGGGAATTGTATTGAATCTGCAGATTGCTTTTGGTAAGATGCCATTTTTACAATATTAGTACTACTGATCCATGTGGAAGGGAGATCTTTCCATCTTCTGATATTTTCTTCAAGTTCCTCGTCCAGTGTCTTTTATTATACAACACTTTCACTTGCTTGGTTAAAATTATCCCTAGATAATATTTGTGTGTGGCTATTGTGAAGGGCATTGCTTCCCTGATTTTTCTCTGTCTGTGGTTATTTGTATATAGAAAAGCTACTGATTTGTGTGATGTTGGCTGTGGGCTTACTGTAACTTGCCTGTCTTATGTTGAGGTATGTTCATTGCATGCCTAGTCTCTCCAAGACTTATCAAAAAGGAATGTTGGATTTTGCCAAGGCTCTTTTCTCTATCTAATGAGATAATCATTTTGTGTTTGTCATTGTCATGTTTATGTTTTAAATGGCATTTTCCAATTTACATGTGCTGAAAGATCCCTGTATCTCTGGGAAAAGCCTACTTGATCATGGTGGATGATCATTTTTGTGTTCTTGTATTTAGTTTGCAAGTTTGGGATGTTTGTTTTTTTAGAATTTTTTGGCAAGGGAAATTGGTCTGTAATTTTCTGTCTTTGTTGGATCTTTGTATGGTTTAGGTATCAGAGTAACTGGCCTCATTAAAACAATTGGGCAATGTTTCTATTTTGTTGAATAATTGGAGTATTATTTGAATGTCTATCTAGTAAGATTCTGAATCCATCTATTGCTGAGCTGTTTTTGCTTGGGAGAATTTAATCACTGCTTCTATTTCAGTAGAGATGGCAGCTTCTTTTCTCTGCTTCTGCTGGCGACTCATCTGGGTCTCCCTGACATCTCTGCTCTTTTCTTCCTGTTTCCAGAGTTTTCTTAGTCTGGCAGCCCCACCCACACTTCCTGTCTGCCTTTGGCCAATCAGCATTTTTATTAAACCAGTAGGCAGGATAATTTATAATGCAACAACATAATCATACTACATGCCACCACCGCTCAGCTTTAATTAATTTATTAAAGCTTGCAGGCTTATTTGTGTGAATAGTCAAACAACTTTTTAAACTCATAACCCTCATTTTGTCTTCAGTAAAACAGTAATAAATGTTTTACCTTATAGTAAGAGTTCAGTGAAATGTTCCTGGAGAGAGCCTAAGACAGCACATGGCACAAAGTAACTATTAGCTATACACAGAAAAAACAAATAAGGATGTGTTTGAGATGTAAACCTGGGGGTATAACTTAAATATTGCTGTGGAGGCTTAGAGGGTATAGATGTTGATACATCTGGGAGACAGAGAAACATTTGGTCTTACAATGATGGAACTTGACAGGTCTGAGTGGTCTTCGAATCAGATTTCAATGATTCCCTGTGCAGTGAGATTTCAGCACACACAGGTAGAGTCTGCATGGAAATAAGGACAGTTCAGACTTCTCCTTGGCTTCTTTTCTTCATTATAAAAACAGATACATGCAGGCAACAGTAAATGCAGCAGGTCACATTTATATACCTAGGCATTGTATATTATATATACAATATTGAAAAAACCTGAGGCTTGTGGAATGGGATGGAGGGAAGAGAGGGAGAAGGAAAGATGTAATTATATTTTAATGAAAAAGTGAATTTAAATATATATCAAAAATTTGCCATCTGCAGAAAACAAAGCTTATTCCTTAACAACCTGTTTTGTGTGTGTGTGTTGCTGACAGTTGAACCAAGGGCTGTAATATGCTAAATATATGCTGTACCATTAAACCACATCTCTGCCCACATGAAACATACCTATAAACAATTATAATTCATACTAAAATGATTGCTATGTGATTCCTGTCGAGCAGGCCTGGTTACTACGAGTTCCTCGTGAATTAATGTCTCTGCTGAAAGGAGAGGACAAAGTCTGGGAACCTTATGCTTGATGTTGTGTTCCTGCTGGACTGTTGGGTGGTATGCAGTTGGATATACAGCTTTTGAGAGCTTGTAATGACTGAGGCAGTCTGCAGTGACGTGCTAGCTTTGACCAGCACTATCGGGGTTACTTCAGAGTTAGAAACATAAATTGTGAGCTAAGTGTTGGTGGTGCACACCTGTAATCCTAACCCTGTATACCAAGCTTCAGGATTGTCTCCAAAGTGGGGAAAATGGTTTTATGGTCTCATTGCATACTACTGCAAGTGTGTGTGTGTGTGTGTGTGTGTGTGTGTGTGTGTGTATTTGTGTGTGTATATACAGTTATGTGGGGAAAGGGCCTGTTAATCTGTTATCCCTCTGTGATCTTATAAATACTTCAGGCAGGTTTGATTTTTTTTTTTTAATTTTATTTACTTTTTTTTTTTTTTACCAGTTCTGTTCTGAAATAACAAAACTTATTTTCATTGGGAAACTGTTATGTAATATTTATTAATACTGCACAGTTTATTCTTCAAAATCAGTGAGCTGTACTAAAAAAGAAAGTTACAAAATAGACTTGAGATCACTCAACTGGAGACATTAATGTTATTTTCCAGATCTCCAGTCTGTGCCGCCTTTGTCCAGGGCAGTGCCTCAGAATAGTAAAGGTCATGTTCATGTAGGTCTCCAGAGAATTGTTGCTAGGTCAGGCACTGGTCTGTTTATAAACTGCCCTGCTCTCAATTGTATTGGAAGTTTCTGTGCCCCTTGCTGCTCCATTGTTTATTTTACTATAAGAAGTAGGTGTCTCTCCATTCTCATCTCCCCGTCCCTGGAGCAATAGAGAAGCAGCTCAGCCTCTGGGAGGTGGAGCAAATGAAGCTTTGGGTTGTCTTTGCACAGTGAGGTCTAAGAAAGCATTGACGTCCATAGTGCACTGCCTGGGACTGCAGCCAGTCCTTAAGCATGAGAGCTGGGAAGCCAGAGCAGGCTGTTATATAGAGTCATGACCACTGATCAAGGTATGTCCATTCATTTCCTAGTGTACTCTTTTATGTTATTTTTAGAGTGTGGATTACTGTAGAATCCATGGACCAGGGCCAGAGTTTGGTCTTATTTAAAGTTAAAAATAAGCCTCACATTGGTTTTCACCTTCAGGGTTAAAATAACTAATCTTCACAGCTTTGTCTTTTCAAGGAAATTTTCTGTCTCTTAACAAAATACAAACTTGTTTGGTTAAAGAAAACAGGAACCAACTGAAAATGTTGTTGTTCAGCTGACAAGAGAAGTATTGAAAAGGGGAAAAAATCAGTTTCTCCTTTTTTTCTATTTCTAGTGTGATCAAAGTAAAGAAAAGTTTACTTCTAATACCAGGATGTCAGTATTGCCCTGTGAGCAACAAAAGTCTCAGTCTCCTTTAGGTAAGGGATGGGGGTGGGGGGCTGCTAGTCCTTACTTATATATGTAAGATAATATTGTAGGGACAGGTATGTTTTTTTTTTTTAATTGTTAATGGTAGTATTAAGTCACTGTGGTTTCCTTGAATATTCTAGAGATTGAATTCATGAGAAATTAAGTCTTTCAAACAGAAATGAAATTTCACTGTGTGGTAAAATTGTAATAATATGACAGTAAGTACCTCCTTAAAATATTGTTTTAAATTGAAATGGGAAAGTGAGTCTGATGGCTGAGTGGGAGGGCTGCCACAGGTTCCCAGCAAGCTACATAGTGAGAGCCTATCTCAGCAGCATCCCTAACTCACCCCCCCCCAAAAAAAAAAAAAAAAACAAGAAAACTTCTGATCTGGCCAAGGGATGCTTAGATAAAGTTTAACCCCAGCACTTTGGAGGCAGGGATATGAGGTTCAGAAGTTCAAGGCCGGAAGGCAAACTGTAGAGATGACTTGACCCTTGCTGCTCTTCCCGAGGACCAAGCTCAGTTTTCAGCTCCCGTGTCAAGCAGTTAGAACTACCTGTAACTCCAGCTCTCAGGATCCCACCTTTGCACCTGGTTCACAGGCACCTGCACATATGTGGCACATACATATACACACACATGCACGTACTTGAACACACACACAGAGCTTTAAAAGAATACCTGGTGTGGATGATCTCATTTCTTCTGTTTTCTTACTGATACAGTGTGAATAAAACCATGCACATGTCTGGAAATGCCAGGTGAAGTGAAGCATAACTGGCAGTCCTGCAAGTTGCTAAAATTCCCTTCCTGTGACAACGTCCTCCCCTTCCTTCCAGGTCAAGGGGCACACTATATAGAAGTGCAGGGTGAGGCTGATTTCACTCCTGCAGCAGAACTCCCCCTGCCAGGCCATGACCCCTCCCTCCCAGGCAGAAACCGGATCTGCTCAGGGCTTCCACTTTTCTCTTGTAGCATTCAGGGTTCCTGTATGGTCTCACAGGTTGCTATGGACACTCCACTTGAGACATTTTAAAAGAAGAAATGCAGCAAAAGGGAAGTAAGCATTCTCTCACTCCATTGGTTAAGTTTTGTTTTTTCTTTAAATAGCTTCTGCCTCCAAGAAGTTTGTTCTGACCAGAGCAAATCTGCAGTCCCCCTTGGAAGGTGGTTCAGGCAAAGGGGACCAGTTTTGAAGTGAGACTGGCCTTGGCATGAATAGACAGCACTCTGTAGACAGCACTGCAGCAGTGTGCTCTTCAGAGTGCCTCTCAGAAGAGAAAAACAACTGAAAAGACAGTAGTAGCATTTCCTTACACATTAGTGGGTAATCTTATTTAAGTCATGTGCAAGTTAAATATGTATTTAGTAAACATGTCATTTGTACCTTTTATAATATTTCTTTGGGACTTTTTTCTTTGGTTTGGTTTTTGTTATTGTTTGGTACTTTAACACAAAGTCTCAAGGAGCTATGGCTGGCTTGGAATTGAATATATAGATCAGGGTCCTCCTGCCTCTCTTGACATTGCAGGAGTGCAGGGCAATGCTGGGCTTTGTTTTTCTTTGTAATTCATTTAATGTATATGGTGCTTTCCTGTGTTGTATCTGTTCGATACTTGCATATTTGGTGCCCATAGAAGCTAGAAGAGGGTGTCAGATCCCCTGAAGTCTAGAGTTGAAGTTTCCTACAATTGCTGTGAACATAGTGTGGGTGCTAGGAACCAAACCCAGGGCCTCTGAAGAGCATCCAGTTCCCTTAACCACTGAGCCATCTCTCCTGCCCATTTTATCTTTCTGTAATGACTTTCAAGAGCTTTTTTTTTTTTAAAGCTTATACCTGGTAAGAAAGTGTTTTTGGTTTTTGGTTTTTTGACACAAAAAGTAAAATGGGACAGAATGTACTGACTAGGTCAGTAGGAAGAGTTTTGTGCATACTTTTTAAGGAGTAGTAATTTAGTCTTTGTCTTCATTTCTTTTAGTCTTTTGGGGGTTAATTTTATTCGTTTATTCTCTGTAGTATTGTTGTGTGTCTATATATGTAATATATGTATATAAGTGGGTTAGCAGCCGGTGCCAAGACAAACATGTGAGCAGGTAGACAACGTTTAGGAGTTGTTTTTTTCCTTTCACGGTGGGATCTGGAATGGAACTCTGTTCATCAACCTTGTACTGTGTGATGGCCAATCTGTGTTGCCAACTAGACACAGCTGGGAAGAGGGACCTTCACTTAGGGAACCACCACCTCCACCAGGTTGACCTGTGGGCACGGGGTCTGGACCACTGTGAGCAGTACCATCCCTATGCATTTGAACCTGAGCTGTATTAAAAAGTAGCTGAACACAAGCAAGGGAGAGGCTGGTAAGCAGCCTCCCTCCATGCTCTCTTGTTTTGACCAACTGTAATCTTAAGACAAATGAATCCTCCTCCACGTTGGTTTTGATCTATATTTATCACAGCAACAAAGAACCAAATTAGGACATACCTCAAGTACTTTTACCTCCTGAGCCATTTGCCAGCCCTGGATTTTATTTAGTACACCAAAACTATATTACCTTAAATTGTAACAGAGGTGTAAGGTTAAATTTAAGTTACGTCTTATAAGTAGCACAATGTTTTGTTTTTGTTTAAATTATCTTTATTATGTTTGTATATATGTGTGCACATATATGTAAGTGCAAGCATGCATGCATGGAAACACACATGCATGAGCGTGTTTATCATTTACTTCCATGAAGCTCAGTTGGGTTTTGAGAAGTGCATGGGGAAAGACAAAAAAAATGCAAGATGAACGTAGGCTGAGAAGTGAAGGAGGCCAGTGAGACATTATTGAAAATTGTTCACAGACACTGGTAGGCTGGGATTTTAGCCTCTGTAAATCATGTTTGGAGAAACTCAACTCAGAAACTAATCAGGGGATCAAATACAAAATAAATGAAAATCTATAGAGTGTAGATTTTGCAAAGAAGTTGTAATATTACATCTACTTTGATTGGGGGAATTAAAACAATAGTAATTGATATTAATTGCACACTGATCAAAATATATGAAACATTGGCTAGTTTGATTTTCTTTTTTTTTGCCATATATGTTTCTTGTGACTAAGTGGAAAATAGTTCAGAAATATCCAAAAGGAAGATCAAAATCCAAGATTCAACTTAATATATAAATCAGACATCTTGAGAAAATGAGTTGGCTGTAATTCTTAATGTAAAAAAATAGAAAACAAAAAATAACTTTGCCCCTCAAGTGACTTTCCTCCCTGAGTTTTTGTTTTGTTTATACATACAAAGTGAATAAAAAATTCTCAGAGCTTTTTGTAAAGCAGATACTACCTTAGGGTCTGTTTTTCTTATTCAGAAGTACTATGATGTCTTTCGAACACTTCTGACACCAAACATGAGTTTTCCAGCTCTCCCTTTGGTACTTCCTAGTCAGGTATCCCATAGTTTAATTTTGACACTAGCAGCCCCTAGCATTGGCTTTAGAACTCAGAGGTTGAATATACGGTCCTACCAGCTTGCTTTCACTTCTGACCAGTTAGCTCTGTGGGAAGTTCTATTACTCCTTTGAGATCAGTACCTTGCCAGTTGGCTAGAGGTTCTATTAGCTCTCTAAGGTCATTGGCTTGCAAAGGGCTTATAGAACTCAGGAAAGCTGTATACTGTGAAAGTTACAATAAAGGCTACAGATGAAATGTGTCAGGGCAATGGCTTAGAAGTCAGGATGCTCCACCTTCAGACATATACGCATACATTTCCACCTGAACGCTCTGGGAAAGTGTTGTTGAGAGGTTTTGTTGTGTGTACATGACTGACTGTTAGTTCAGTCTCTAGTTTTTCTTTCTTTCCAGAAATTGTGAAGAACGGGGCTTTTTAAGTTGTTGGTTAGTCTTGGTCTTTCTGCCAAGGAGCCCCAGCTGATGCTATCCAGGATCTCACATCATTAGAACACAAGAAGTTCCTGTCACCCAGGAAATTCCATCACACTGTTGCTACTTAAGAATTTCCAGTTGGTTTAGGAGAAGCTCTTGTGAGAATCCAAAAACAAGGATTAAATAATATATATTTCTGTGGCATAAATAGATTCTAAAATCAACTAATCTTACTTTCTTCCCCTATGTGTGAAAAAGGATCCATGCTTGGCATATAAATATTGGCCTTGACTTAAACATGCTGCTGTGAGCCTAAATAATTTCTAATAAAATGTTAGCAACTCTTTGTGGACTGTTCTCATTTGGGTGAAACTTTAGTGTAATTAATCAAAATCATAGGATTCATTTCACAGACCTTCTATAGTAAATACTAATTTGATCTAAGCCAGGAGCAGTGGTTCTCAACTGTGTTCACGTCTGGTAGAAAGCTTAAAACATCTGCCACTGGAGGCCCACCCCGCTGGAGAGTCTGATGAAATAACTTGAGGTGCAGGCAAAGGGTGACAGTTTCCCTTTTTTAAGATTCCACAAGTGATTCTAATGGTGTCATTGTTGAGAACCACAAACATGTAGTTTTCCCAGGCAGTTCATATCTCAGGACTTTCTGCTAGCCATAGTCAGAAGGCAGTTGACACTGAAGCATGTAAGGCACATGGGGTTTAGACAATATGAGAATACATGTAGCACTGCTGGTCTGCTGAATATACCCTGGGGTTGGTTGTAAATTGCTAATGAGTTCCATTGACCCCGAAGCCTTTCACTAGCCCAAGGTCAGAGGGCCAGTTAGGGAGAACCAATTATAACATGGTTGATAGTTCGTTGTTTTTACTATTTAGGTCAGAAATTGTATGTGAACTTTTTTGTAAAAGGTTAGATTATGAGTAGTCTTGTTAATATAGTTAATATACATGCATACATGAATGACTATAACTGTCCTCCAGTAATTGATAAGTGACTAACAAGAATTGGTCTATGACTGCCTATTGGAAAGTTATTGCCTTGGTAGGGTAATGATCTTGAAGATCTTCCCTGGTGTCTGTCCCTGCTGAACTGTTACTAGTACTAACCTAATGTAGATATGTAACTCCCAACCTTTTCTATTAATACTTCCCACTTTTTGCTGGGAGTAAAAAATGGCAGATTTCCATGTATGGAAAAAAAAATGCCTTGAACTCTGTGCCACTGGATTTGGGTAGAATTCTTAAAATGAATTTGAAAACTAATTTCTCCCAGTAGGCAATTATTTTTAAAAGTTTTAAAGACTAAAATTTCATTTAAAATCTGAAATTATTTCTTAAACTTAGTTTTATAGTACAATAGAGATTTCTAATGATTCCTGTGATTGATGCTTTTGTCTAACATAGTATTTTCAATTCACTTAGATTAAAATCGATGTCCTATGTACATGTGATGACTGGAATCTTTGGCAAAATGTAACTATATCAGTAGTCCTCACAGCCCCACTCCCCAATATTGGAACTGTAGCCCCTATCTTGGGCCCATTCCTAATATCAATCATCTTGACCTGGAAACAAAGCTGTTTATGATGTATTAAGAGCAGTAACCTGGGAGTTAAATCAGCTCATTAGAAACTGTAGCCATGTAGTACAGACCTAACTATCATGGGGAACCTACCTGCCTTTCTGTGTCCCTGGGTTCTAGAAAGAATTCATGAGATTCTGTAGTCACTTCAGAATTGAGAACCAAGTGTAGGTCAGAGGTAGATAGTTCTAGAAAGGTGCCAAAGGTTTGAGAACCCCAAAAGCCTGTGAGACAAGTGACCCAAAGTGGGTAACAGAGAAGGTAGCCTGTATTCAGCTTCCCTCTGTTGAGCCATTGCAAATCAAGGCTGCTCTGCGCTCAGCATGCCTATCACATTACTAAACTGCTGTCGGAATACTTGGTCTTTTGAAGCTCCTGTCTGGGTTGAAATTGAGTCATAGTAAGCAGAGATGTATCAGTGTAATCACTTGAGTTTCTGAGTAAAACCCATGGTTGTGCCAGACTTGACCCAGTGCCCCTATCCCCAAAGAGTCTGGAACGTTTTGGTGGAAGCCTCACCTCTCTCTGCCCAGACACTGTTAAGTCCCACCAAATGTGGCTCCTACCAGGGGTTTACAAGACCACTTCCATAGGATATTTAAACTGCACAAACACATAGGTTTTTGGTCTCCCTTTTCCATGGTGTGTGTTGGGGGGGGTGGCTGAAAAATCATCTGAGAATGTTATTATTATTTCATGGAGAGGCTTGTCAGGGTGCAGAAACTTTTCAGTGCCCACATATTAAACATGGATATGGAATCTGACATCAGCCTATCTACTAATCCCTCTGTTAGATTTTTATAATGGGCTTAAATGTCTTAAATGTTTATGTCACCCCATAGATTTCTAGAGAGGAGGGAATGAAATAAAGCATAAAATATGCTTTGTAAGCTTTGTACTTGATTTAAAAATGAGCATTTAGTTTCATTAGACACTGTTGCTCTCATAATTTAATTGTAGCAAGAATTTTAGTTGTATCAAAAGCAAGCATCGTTGTTACAGACTATATAAGTGTTAGAATAGTATGAAGCTCTAACTTGGTGATGCTCAACCTTTGGATCACAGCCCCTTTCCCTCTGTCTCAAAAAATATTTGTATTCATAACAATAGCAAAATTACAGTTGTGAAGTAGCAATGAATAATTTTATTGGGGACATCACAACATGAGGAACTGTATTACAGGATCACAGCATTAGAAAAGTTAAGATCCATGCCTCTAAGTTATGATTGTCACAAGTTTTGTGATATTCACGATGTTTTTAAATATAAACAACTAAGGAACCAAAAGTTCCTCAAGGAAATTGGGAAATACCCAGAAAGTTTTTGAGCTCTCACCCCATGCTTTTTCTTCCCACCATATTAGTATTTGTGGCTGCTGTCAACAAAGTTAAGGAAATCAATCCTTAGAGAAAGGACAAATGATTTAACCCATAGTTACTGAGAACTAAAGTAGAAAACAAACAAAATAGGGGAAAGGCTCCAACCCTGCGTACAGTTGCCTGTAAATTTCACTAATAAACTTCTCCTGCCTTTTTCCCTTCCTAACTGTAATTTCTATTTCAAGCTCCTCTTATTCTGGAGAGTACATTTCATATTTTAAGATATGTATATGTATATCAGCTGGATATGGTGATGCACACCTATAAAACCAGTAGTTGAGAGACAGAGGCAGGATGATTGCCGTAAGTTTGAGGCCAGTCACCTGGACTACATAGTGAACCTGTCATTAAACATTTTATATATATATACACACACACATATACACATGATATCACGGCTTGAAGAGAATGGCCTCCACAGATGTGAGTGCTTAGTCCCTAGTTGATGGAACTGTTTGGGAATGATCAGAAGGTGTGTTACTGGGGGAAGGCTTTGGAGTTTTGCTGTGCCCATTGTGCTCCTGCTTGTGGCTTAAACTGTGAGCTCTTAGCTGTTCTGGTAATTATGACTGGTGCTTCTGCCACCCCTGCCTCGTGATAGTGATGATCTCCCACCAGCAATAGAGGAGTGTTCCCTTTGTTCCACATCTCCTCCAGCATAGGCTTTCATCAGTGCTTTTGATCTTAGCCATTCTGACAAAGATGTTATCTCAGAGTTGTTTTGATTTGCATTTTCCTGATGGCTAAAGATATTGAGCAATACTTTTTAAGTGTTCAGCCATTTGAGATCCTTCTGTTGAGAATTCTGCTTAGATATATACTCCATTTTTAAATTGGATTATTCAGTATTTTGATGTCTAGTTTCTTGAGTTCTTTATATATTTTAGAGATCAGCCTTCTGTCAGATGTAGGGTTTGTGATGCTCTTTCATCATTGTGTAGGCTGCCGTTTTGTCTTATTGACCATATCGTTTGCCTTAAAGAAGCTTTTTAGTTTCAGGAGGTCCCATTTATTAATTGTTGCTCTCAGTGTTTGTGCTATATTTAGGAAGTGGTCACCTGTGCCAATTCAATCAAGACTATTTCCGAAGGCCTTTGATCCATGTGGATTTGAGTTTTATGCAGGGTGATAGATATGGATCTATTTGCATTCTTTTACATACTACCACCCACTTATGCCCTCACCATTTGTTGAAGATTTCTTCTGTTATTCATTGTATATTTTTGGCTTCTTTGTCAAAAATGAGGTGTTCATAGGTGTGTGGATTAATGTCAGGATTTTCAGTTCAATTCCATTGATCTACATGTTTGTTTTTATGCCAGTACCAAGCTGTTTACTATAGCTCTATAGTGGAGCTTACAGTCTGGAGTGGTGGTGCCTCCAGAAGTTCCTTTATTGTACAGTATTGTTTTGGCAATCCTGGGTTTTTTGTTTTTCCATATGAAGTTGAGCATTATTTATTGGATGTCTGTGAAGAATTGTGTTAGGATTTTGATGGAGATTGAATTGAATCTGTAGGTTGCTTTTGGTAAAATTGCCACTTTTGCTGTGTTGACCCTACCTATCTCTCATGCGCGACCCTGCCTGCAAGGAAGGCACGAGACCCAGGCTTCTTCCTTCTATGGTTTATTCGGGCATTTTACAGAAGTTTCTCTTTTCCTACTATTACCCCCACTACTGCTACTGCTGCAGCTACTACTACTACTCACTCACACACACACTCTCTCTCACTCACTCACTCACTCACTCTCTCACTCACTCACTC
>PVIH01010488.1:0-75030 GCA_004025045.1 Sigmodon hispidus | reverse complement strand
CATGGTGTCCCAGATTTCCTGAACATTTTGAGTTATGGCTTTTTTAGTTTTACTATTTTCTTTGACTGATATATCTATTTGAGCTACTGAGTCTTCCACTTCAGAGATTCTATCTTCCATCTCTTGAACTCTGTTTGTTATGCTTGTATCTGTAGTTCCAGCTTTTTTCTTTAGGTTTTCTATTTCCATTTTTGCCTCATTTTGCGCCTTTTTTATTGCTTCTATTTCAGCTTTTATTTCAGCTTTTATTTTAGCTTTTAGTTCCTAGCATGTTTCTTTCATAGATTTTTTCATCTCTTCCAATTTTTTGTTTGCATTTTCTTCTATTTCTTTAAGGCTTTTTATCATATCTTCCTTGAGAGCTTCGATGATTATCAAAAAGGAATTTTTGGTGTTGCTTCCTTCTGTTTCCTCTTCATTGCTCAGTTCAGGTCTTGTATTTGTAAGATCGCCACTCTCTTCTGGAGTTACCATGATGTCCTTTGTAGTATTAGGTAATTTTTTGCACTGACGTTTGCCCATGGCTTCAGTGGTTCACGATTAGATGAGTCCTGGTCAATTTTGGCACTCGGGTTTGTGTGCCTCCTGTCACCTTTCTGGTCAGGGTCTGATTCTGTCTTTCAGAGACCCCTGCAGTTGTTGATTCGCTCAGTTCAAGGTCGTGGTGAGGAGCCGTGCAAATTCCCTCAGCAGGAGCTGTGGATGTGGTCCAGGGCAGAGTTTACCTGCCCCTGCTCCAGAGTGCGCTGGGATTCTGCAGACAGCACTCGTTCCCGGGAGCAGAACCAAAAGCAATGGGAGCTCAACTCTCCCTCCCAGGCTGGGATATAGGCGCTTAGGCCTCTTGCCCCCCCCCTCACCTCTGGGTGTGATCTGAATCTGCCCTTCAGAGACCCCTGTAGTTGGTTAACTCAGTTCGAGGTCGTGGCGGGGTTTCCCTCAGCAGGTGCTGTGGATGTGGTCCGGGGCAGAGTTTACCTGCCCCTGCTCCAGAGTGCGCTGGGATTCTGCAGATAGCACTCGGTCCCGGGAGCGGAACCGAAAGCAGTGGGCACCACTTCAGTTTCTAATAGACTGCTGGGTAATTTACCTTTCTTTAACTTTTCCTACTAAATGGCTACAGGAAAGATTTGATACTACAATTCATTGGCAGTGCATCTGGAAGATCCGATGGACACCTATCTGGTCATCTGTCATCATTGACTGTTAAGGGGCTCTGTACAGGTTACATTCTCTACTGAGTCCAGAGGGATGCTGCAGCTTTGGGATTAGGGCCAGGAGACATGGCTCAGTGGTTAAGAGCACTGACTGATCTGCCAGAGGTCCCTGGTTCAAATCCCAGCACCGACATGGCAGCTCACAGCTGTAACTCTAGGTCTAGGGTATCCAATGCTCTCACTCTCATACAGACACACACCAATGCAAATAAAATAAAAGTATTTTTTTTAAAGATCCAGCTACAATCACTGATCACCAGGAGACTGGAACCTTTGCAGCTATTTCTCACTGGAGTCTTAGAATCATCTCAGAGCTTGGTAAGGGAACAGTGAACAAGCTTCTTGTACCAAATAATGAGAAAACTGAAAGCACCTGTTGATATTGTAAAGTCAGCTATTGTGCCATTCCCTCGATGATCCTTGCATGCCACTGATATCCTGTAGTCTATCTTTCAAAGAGAAATCCAGACTCTGACAGAGCTCCTTAGAAACAAACTATTTGACCTTACTTAGGATAGCCTATTGTGCTGGCTAGTTTTGTTTTTTGTTTTTTTTTTTGTTTTTGTTTTTGTTTTTTTGTCATCCCTATGTAAGATAGGGTCATCTGAGAAGAAGAAATCTCAACTGAGAAAATGCCCTCATCGTATTGGCCTGTAAGATATTTTACTGACTATTGGGGCAGCGTGGCCCCTGGGCACAGAGTTCTGGGTGGTATGAGAAAGCATCTATGAGGATGAAGCCGGTAAGCAGCACTCCTCTATACCTCTGCTGTAGTTCTTGTCTTACGTGTCTGCCTTGGTCACCCTTGATGATGGATGAAGTGAGACATAAAAATGAAGCAAATCCTGTCCTCTTAAAGTTGTTTTTGGTCAGAGTTTTATGGTGCCGTGGCAATAGAAAGCACTTGAGGACAGATGGTGATGTAACACATATAAGCCAGCATTGCATGTCAGTCTTAAGTCGTGGGCCCCAGTTTCCCCAACCAGTTTTCCCCCTATCAAGATGGCGGGTCGGGGTGAATCCTTTGTTAACTTGCCATCAGAAATAGTTGTTAGTGTGAAGTACTTGTTTTACCCACCTGCTCCCCAGAAGGAGACTACTTTAGAGGGCCCACTACTGCCCAGGTCTTCCTTGAGTATTCCAGGAAAACGTCCCTCAGGCAGGCCTAGCACATATGACTGTGCAGTCACACGAACTACACAGTAAGCTTTGACACAATCAAGTTAACCTTTTGTTTTCCTAACTTAAAAGGTTTTCCAAGATGGTTCGTTTTAATGCTCTTAAATATCCACCCCATGATTAATTGTGACCTTCTTCTCAAGTGTGTGTCGGTCATATTGCTTTCCTTTCTTCTTTTCCTGTCTTAGTTTTTACATGTCTATTAGCTCACAGAAGCTGACTGAGAACTATTTCTCCATCTTTTATGCATTTTGCCAAACTTTGGCTTCATTATTTCTCCCTTACTTTGTTTATATGTATATTTGAAAAACATAGTTTTATTCCTGGCTATCAGTAATAGCCAGTGATGACAAACATGGCCACAGATACCCACAGGATGTTTCAAACATCCATCTACTTATACTTTAAGAATCTGACCTTGAAATTAAACCACAAATATGACTTTGTTTTGTTTGTGTATTATAAACTTTGTTTGGGCAGCCAGGTCCCCTTTGATACGTTTATAGGCAGCTCAGTCTTTTGTCCCAAGTTTGAGACCTAACAGTGGAAGTGTAAGCCAAATAAACCATAAGTTCCTCTCCCACTTTATTTTGGACCTGGCTGCCAAATTCTCCCAGCATCCTTCAGTCCTACCTGTTATAGGGTTGGCTGGTATACCCTGCCCGCCCCCCTAAACTTCTCCAGCCAGGGACTGGGCTGTCCTTCTGCAGGATACTTTTCCTTATATGATCCAGCCATTTTGGTTACCTGGCCCTTTTGTCTCATGATTATTTTCTTGGACAATCTCTTGGCCCAGGACACACCTCTTGGTCAGCATCTCCTCTCCTCTCTTCCCTCTCCCTTCTCACGTGGCCCAGTTCAGGGTCATGTCCACTCTGGACTCTCCCAGTAAGCTCTGTCTCTGGCTATGCTCTCCTTCGTAGGCACAGTAAACCTTCTCCACCACACCTAAGGATCAGTCATATTCTATTCATCCACATAATAGCTCATCACTGAAGAAAAGTCAGGGTAGAAACTCAAACAGGGCTGAAACCTAGAGACAAAGCTGGATTCAGAGACCATGAAGGGATGCTGCTTACTGGCCTGCTCTTCATGGTTTATCAGCCAGCTTTCTTATAGAACCCTGGGCTAGTGGCTGATATCATCATCCACAATGGGCTACATTCTCATCAATCACTACCTAAGAAAATGCCCTAAAGTCCTATGTTAGGGAGGCATGTTCCTAATCTAGGCTTCCTCCCCTGAGATGACTTTAGCATGTGTCCAGTTTACATAAAACTACCCAAAACACTATAACACCCCAAGTTTGTGGTAAGACAGTAACATTGTGGGTTCTTCCAGCTGTGCATCTAAAATGAAGATTATACCAGTTCTGGGTACTGGTACATCTGGGTAGTTACAAAGTTAAGAAAGAAAATAGCTTATTCAGTTCTTATTTTTCATTGTTTAATAAAATAATAAAACCCAAAGGTTAGTTAATGTCCCCTACCAAAAGGAAGATGGATCCCATTGTCTCAATGTTTTGCAGCTCAGGAAGATACAATATTGCCACTAAACTTAATCCTATCCACTTTTCCTGGTTAGATTTGGTCATTATAACAAAATAAATTAAAATAAATGTTTACAGTTCTTTATCTCAGGTCAGTATTTTGTTTAGAAGGAATAAAATAGGGTAATAAACATTTGCATATATTCTGGCTAACTAATACCAAGATGAAACCAATGACAATAAATGTACCTTCATGGTCTTTTTCTTTCATTCCAAACAGAAGCAATGCTTTGGAGGAGGGCTTTTCAAACACTGATGTACCTGACATTTAATACTGACATTAAGTATTGATGGTTTTGCTTTCTGAGATTCCAGTTACCTCTGGTCAGCCATGGCATGCAAATACTAAATGGAAAACTTCAGAAATAAAAAACAAACAAAAAAAAGGTTTGAAATTGCATACCACCCCAAGTCACATGGTAAAATCTCAAGCACTACCCTGCAGAGGACATGAATCACCACTCAGTAGCATGTCCACATTTTATCTAATCAACATACCAGCCACCTAGTAGTTATTCCAAATTTCAAATCAACTGTCTTTTTTTCAGTGCTTGTGCCCAGACGATCCATATTTTCCTTCATAATGGTCCCAAAGTACAAAGAGTAGTGATAATGGAAATTTGGAACTGCGAAAAAGAAAATGTAAAGTGCTTTTGTTTAAATGTGAAAGGTGAAAGGTCTTCAGTTAATAAGTTAATAAGAAAAAACGTATGTTGAGGTCACTAAACTGGTAGTATGAAGAAATCTTCTTCCTGTGAAACTGATAAGAAAGAAAAAGAAATCTGTGGTGGTTTGTTGTTCTAATTCCAAATGCAAACCTTATGCTGTTAGGATGTGATAAGTCCTTAGATATGATGGAAAAGGCATTAAGTTTGTGTGAATTCTAAGAACAGAAGCCATGTGCTGATTGACAGAGATTTGTTGTGTCGAAAAGTGTTGAACATATATGAAAACGTCAGCACCAGAGCCTCTGAAGTGTTTGATGCCAAGCCCCTTACTGCTAGTAAGGGATGGTGTCAAGACTTAAAAAGAATCATGTTCAGCACCTGGGGCTCAGCAACATACATTTTCTCACATAATGGATATAATGTGCCACAACTGCATGACTGGACCTATATATTGTGTTTCATGTTATTACCTGTCTGTTTTATGATGCAGAGACTTTAAAGGTTAAATTAGAGCCACTGGAAAATGTCACACTTCCTACCCAGTGTCGTCTATCATCTCTGAAAGGAATGATGAGGAATTCTTAGGAGATGATTTTGATCTTAGATGCTCCTGAAATTAGCTTGCACTTCTGCCTAGTCTGACCTGGCTGAATGCTCCAAAAACTTACTATCTTTGCCCTTTTTCTTTGTGTATTTCTACTTTAAAACATCTAAATTAAATTTTACATGTTCATTTTAGTTTACTATATTAATCATACATATTAGTAGGTTTTATTATGACATTTTCAAACAAGTGCAAAATGTATTTGAATCACATTCACCACTTTACTCACTTTTGTTCCCCTAACAGTGCCTTTATTCATTCACACCCTTCTTCCCAAATAGGCTTCCTTCTCCTTCATGTCTTCCTCTCTGTCTCTCTCTGTCTCTCTCTGTCTCTCTCTTCTCTCTCTCTCTCTCTCTCTCTCTCTCTCTCTCTGTGTGTGTGTGTGTGTGTGTGTGTGTGTGTGTGTGTGTGTGTGAGGCTAAAGAGTTTCATTTAGTATTAGGAGAGGGAGTGCTTAAGGAACTTAGGTGCGTTACAAGTAGTTATATCATAGAAAAGAGTATCTTTGCTACTCCATTAGTCATTAACTGTGTGTAAATTCTCAGGGAATGATAGTACCCCGTTAGACTCTCCCCTTTCTATGACAAGGTGTTGACAGGCCTAATATTGTACACATCTTATACAGGTAATCACAACTGCTATGAATTTAAGAATGTAGCCATTATGTCATCCCAAAAGGCAACATTCCACACCACTCCAACAACGTTCATCTAGCTTTGTCTTATACTTTTCTACCTGATCATCCATGGTGTGGCTGAGCATTGGAATAATATAAATTTTCTCTTTCTTTCTTTCTTTCTCTTTCTCCTTTCCTACCTTTTTTCTTTCTTGTTATGTTTATTTATAATTTATTTATTTTTATTTTATGAGCATTGATCAGTTTTTGCCTGCATGTATATCTATGTGAAGATACACATTTTAGTTTAGTGTATTAGTCATACATATTAGTGGGTTTTATTATATCTATTGAACCTAGGTCCCCTGGAAGAGCAGGCAGTGTCCTCAGCCATTGAGCTGTCTCTCCAACCCGGATGTTCTCTTTCTTCCTGAGCACCCATCTGCCATTTAGTCTCAGTGCTTTAACCAGTTAGGAGTCTCTGCAGTCTCTATTGCTAACTGCAAAAGCAATCTTCTCTGACCAAAGTTGACAACAACACTAATATAGGGGCATAAACGTAGCTGTTTAGAAGATAATTTGGTGAACATATAAAGTCTATTTTGCAAAACAATAATTGTAGCTATGTCACTAGGGCCTATAACCTCTCTAGTTATGTGCTGTTATTGATGGGTTTACAGTAAGGGATATGAATTTGCTCCTACAGTGCAGGCCAAGTCAGGGAACAATTGTTTGGCACCATAACAGACTTGCCACTGTTGTAACAGTGGATACATCTTGCCTGGCCAGTTAGTATTTTTTTTCCACAAAGTAGCCACTGCTGATTAAGATTGTTGCATATGAGCAGCCTGCCTTGTGCCTACTAACATGCTGATATCTAGCCAGTAGGAAGGATGACTCTGGTACAGTTCTAGTTTTATTTCTCTATGTCCTACAACCAAGGCATTTGCTACCTTGGGGATTTGCTACCTAGTTTTGGTAGACAATAGATTATAGTGTCATATTGTTTGAGTGGCCTCAGAGAATTCTCTAACCAACTTATAGGGAAGTAGCCCACCCCCAGCACAGAAATTTTCATTTAAAAACGTATGACTTCTGAGAGCAACAAAATTTATTTTTTTATTATTATATTATGGGTTTGGTAGTAAATATCCATACCACTTGCCAAATTTCTTCTTTAGCCTTACATTTTACTTGCTTATTTCTAATTATTATTACAGTTCATCAAACTAAACATTGGTTCCTTGATCTTATAGATGGAAATGTCACCCAGCAAACAGTGTTCCAGTGGAAAGCCAGGATTCAAGACAAGAACATATTCCTCTCATCCCAGTGAGTTGTTTCTCATAACAAAAGGAAAATCAAATAGAAAATAAGTTTTGAAGAATTTTTTGTGCATAGAGGAAGAACTCTGTGAGGTTTTTTTTTAAAGACAGTAAAGTAGAAAACACTGATCTTACTAAAAGCAGCCAAAATTTAATATGACAAAGAAGATATTCAAGACACATAAGCACAGACAAAATAACAGCCATTTAACCTTGATCATGTGTATGTCAGAGTGATGTGGGTTGTACAAATCATTGTAGAGTGTTAGGCTAATATTGATCAGGAAGTATTTACTTTGAAGAATCATAATATAAATGACACAAAGGCAAAGGAAGACACAGAGAGCTAAAAGAACGGGGTTATAGGTTTAAAATAAGAAAATAAGAAAGGGTAATAATGTTAGTAGAATGATTTTATACATTAAAGAGACATAAGGGGAAGAGACATTGGTTGGAAAAATGAAATTCTTAAAAAGAATACAATATTTTGGACTACTGTTAACAAAAGAACTATAAAATATATAATCTACAAAGTATAAATACTAAGTGTGGTGATATGTTATATATTTAATAAAACATGGAATTATCAAAAGATCAACCGACAGTCAAACAAGGTAGAGGTAGAGCAAACCATTAGTCCCATCACCTGGGAGGCAGAGATCATTCTGGATCTCAGTGAATTTAAGTGATAACAGAGCAGTGGTAACTCACAATTTTCATCTCAGCACAGGGATTCAGAGGATCTCTGTGAGTACAAGGCCAAACAAACAGCCAGGCAGTGATGGCACACACCTTTAATCCCAGCATGGGGAAAGACTGGGGGTGATGACCTACACCTTCAATCCCATAACTCCAGAGACAGAGATCTTTCCTGTTTTTGTGAGTTCAAGGTTAACTACCAAGTAATAGTGGATCATGCCTTTAATCTTAACCTGGATGTGAAACAACTGAAAAGAAAGTATTTAAGGCAAGCAAAAAAAAAAAAAAAAAAACAAAAAACAGAAAGGACATTAGAAGTGACCAGGAGCAAGGCTGAGGAAGATAGCTGGGTAAGATTTGACTGTGGACTTTCTCTCTTTGATATTTCAGCCTTTCCCAAACATCTGTCTTTGAGTTTCTTTTAATACAACTAGAATTCATGCAACAACTAAGTACTGATAAGAGAATTCTAAGAGGACCCAAATAAAGAGAAATAGAACTCATCCTTGTGGACGAGTGCAGATAAGGTTAAATAATTCTCAAAATTGATCTACAAATGCAACAATATCTTGCTCTTTCATTTCAGAAAACAACAGGCTAATTTTTGAAATTATTTCTTCAGAGATTTATCATTGAAAATGTTCTTTACCTCTGTGTTAGGCTTATTTATTTCTTTAAATCTATTGGAAATGAGTATCCATGCTCTCTTTCTCTGTACATTTGTTGTTTATGTAGAGATAAACCATTAATTGGAAAAGGTTAATTCTGTATTACCACATAGCCAAATATGTTTATTATTTCTTTCATTTTCAGGTAGATTTTGTATTATCTAACATATTACTTAATCTGTAAAATTGTTGTGGTTCTGTTCAGGTTGCTGAGTTCTTAGTTAATTTTGATTAAAAAATTCACTCATTTCTTTTAGGTTTTCCAGCTTAATGGAGTACAGTTTTTAAAATTATTCCCTTATACTATCTGAATTTTTCTATTGTCTGTTGTAAAGTTTACCTATTTACTTCTGATTGGTTTTGTTTGAGTCTTCTTTTCATTAGATGGGCCTTGGATCTGTTAATCTTGATTTTCTACAAGAACTGGCTCATTGAGTCTTTTATTTTATTTATTTCTGCCCTGAATTTTTTTATATTTATTGATGTCAACTGGGTTTGGATTCATTTGTTCTTGTTCTTCCAAATTTTTGAGTTCCATCAGTAAATTCATGCATTGCACTTTTATTTATTTGTTTTACTTTATGCACCTAGGACTATAACTTTCCCTTGTAGAACTGATTTTAATGTGTATCAGAGGTTTTGGTTGTGTTTTTATTTTCATTTAGTTCCAGAAAAGTTTTATGATTTTATGCCTTTTTTGATTTTTTCTTTGTCCTACTAATCAATCATTCACTAATGAGTTTTGTTTAATCTCCATGAGTTTGTATTTTCTAGAGATTTCTTTGCTGTCAATGTAAAGTTTTGTTACATTGTGTTCAGTTAGGATACAAGGACTGATTTCAATTTTTTTTAAATATCTGTCAATACTTGCTTTGTGTCCCAGATGTTGTCTACTCTGTGTATCTATTATGCTATTATGCTTCTCTTCTCACATCTCACCAGAATTATCACTATTGCCTGACTTATGACAGTCTATTACTTTTCTAACCTACTTATAGAAATACTTCTAACCTCTCTCCATTATCAAGTTCTAAATCCATTTCCACCTTTTCAAGTATTTGTTATAGTTCTACTCTAGTACCAATGTTGTTTCTTAGTTTATTTACACTGCTGCAACAGAATGCTTGCAACTGGAGAATTTACAGTGACCAGAAATGCATTGAATCATATTTGTAGAGGCTGAGCAGTTTCCAGGTGCCAACATCTGGAGAAAACCTTATTTAATTATGACAGCTTATGGATAGCACATGGAGCGAGAAAGGGGGATGCAGAGAAAGAAACTTGTAATGATGCCTTCAGTTCATTTATAAAGGTGGCATGCTCATGGCTTCAAAGAGCACGGCTTTTATTTGAGAAGAGAAATGAGAGAAGAGAGAAATGACTTGGAGAAACAGAACTTTATGTATCTGAAGCACTCTCATCTGGGGAAAATGATAGAGAAAGGGACGTGAAAGGAGAATGGATATGTGGGTTGAGGAGGATGGAAGGAATTCAGATACTCTTTGTCAAGACAAGGAGTGGTGGAATGATGAAGGCATGTAAAAAGTCTTTGAATCTTTCTCTCCCATCACAAGCACAGGTTGGGGGACCTTCATTAAGCTTCCTCTTTATTCGGTTACAATGGCAGCTGAATTTCAGTATGAGCTTTGGAGAGGATGAGCAACCAAATTTGACCAAATGCTAAAGAGTTTAGCACATGCTTGAAAGGTCCATGCACAACAGGGGCCTTTACATTGGGCTCTGTGATTTAAACCACTGATTCTTTATTTTATGTGATTGTTTTTAGGTCCCTGGGAATGTCAGGATAACTCTACTATTAGAATATGGAAGTTGAATGAGAATGGTACTCAGACACTCATGTATTTGAATGGTTAGTCACCAGTTAGTTGAACTGTTTGGGAAGGACTAGAAGATATGGCCTTATTGGGAGTGGGCTTCAAATTTCAAAAACCCACACGAGGCTCAGTATCTCAGTCTGCTGCCTTAGGTAAGGATGTGAGGCTCTCAGCTACTGCCTATCTGCTTTGTGCTATGTTAGCAAGCCCCTGGATCAGTGTTTTCTCTATACGAATTGCTTTGGTCATGATGTCTCTCAACAGCTAGAACAGTGACTAAGACATAAGGTAAGAAGGAGACAGTGGTAATAGATGTCCTGTGATATATGTTAGCTTTGCAATGTAGGGCTCACAGAGCAAGACTTTCAAATATTTCATCAACATTCAGGTGTGAGAAACATCTACAATAATTGGAAAGTCTGGAAAGCAGTTTTACATTTTTCAAGCAAGTTTTTTTCCTCACACAGATATTAAGACAGCGAGAATACAAAATATTAAAGCGAAAGGAACAGTGCGTTGAGTTTCCTGAATATTTTCCAGCATTAAAGATCCCATCATGAAAACAATGACATTCATAAACACTGAGTCACCAATGTGAAATACCACAATTAGTCAGCTTATAGGCAAATACAGGTTGATGGAAACATAAAACTATTTTTACAGATTTGGAATTAAGAACTGTTTGATGAATGTGAGAT
Source organism: Sigmodon hispidus (assembly GCA_004025045.1). Lineage (NCBI taxonomy): Eukaryota > Metazoa > Chordata > Mammalia > Rodentia > Cricetidae > Sigmodon > Sigmodon hispidus. Next base: position 63,969 of record PVIH01010488.1, on the reverse strand, counting down.
GCAGAATCCTCAGTAAACCTTATTAGTAAAGACTAATTTTTTTTAATCTCACCATTAACTGTATTGAATTGTCTTTGTGACTAGCAATGAAAAGATAATTTATAATCATGTGCATACAATTAATTTATGTCTGGGTGCATTTCCTACTGTTTCAGAGGTCCTCCTTCCACAGTATAATTGTGATTTTGTGTGTGTGTCTTTGCCTGCTTTCACAGTACATTCTTGATTCCTGTAACTTACCAATGTAGATAGTATCCTAGGGCTTTTGAAGAGCCAGAACGGGTTGTGAGCCTCATTGTGCAGAGGAATGTTAAGGCGGGAGATATGTTTTCAGAGCTACTTTGTCACTATCCCATCATAACATTGAGAATTATTTTGACATTGCTCTTATAAATAAGGCCTAGCTCATTTGTGCTAATATCATACTTCACATTTATTTCTAAAGTCTATAATTTGTCTTGGCATGTTATCTGTATTTCAATTAAGATTATTTCCCTTTTTTTCTTATAGACAAATAAGTCTAATTTGTTTCTTTAGCGACCACTTAAATTTTGACTCTCATGTTTTCCCGAATTTTCTGTAGTAAAATTCTTCTGATATTAATGCTCCCAATCCAAGTGTAGTCATTATATATAGATCTGTGCCATCTACTTTTCTGGTATAGCACTGCTGGAGTGAAATACATCTTATTTTGCTACCAAGATAAATTTTATAAATAAATACATATTACCTTATAAAATTTAACAATTCAAATTTGTTAATTCTAGTAGCAAGAGTTGTTTGAGTCAGTGTGTAGTAAAGGCTCCATATTATTATTTAATATCAGCTAATGAAATGAACAAAGTGCACACATTTTGTGTCCTATGAAAGCCTTCGTTCTTTTCCACCCTGGAGTTCAGCGTAGTCTCTGAGGTCTAACTTAGATGAGCAATAGAGTTTGTTCCCTTAGTTTGCTCTGTTTTTTTTCTCTTACACAGCAAATAAAAGTTCCCTTATTCTTTTCTTGTCCCAATTAGTTTTAACATTAGCAACAGGGTCCCTTAAACTCTGTCTCTACAATGGTTATAAAACCAGTCTCTCTAATATTATCTTAAAGTTTCACTTGATTGGTTTCAATCCCTGAGATTCAATATTTTTTTATAGATTTAATTTTTATAAGTGTGGGTGTTTTACCTGAATAGATGTCTGTGTACCATGTGCATACCTGGTGTTTGGTGTTTGTAGAGGTCAGGGGGCATGCAGAACCCTGGGTTTGTATTTACAGACATTTGTAAGCTGCCATATGGGTGCTGGAAATTAAATGTGATTTTTCTGGAAGAACAGCTCTTACTCTTAACCAGTGAGCAATCTCCCTGACTCCATGTTTCAATAATTTCCTTAGTTGATGTTTTCACCTTCTGTTTCTCCTCCAGCTTTTGTCTATGGAAGCAAGGGTTAGCCCTACAGCGCAGGTGTGATCACAGACCACTCCCATTAGAGGCAGAAGAAACCACAAACACCTCTTACTAGTTGTAAATGCATTTACCAGGTGAAGTGCCGCTTCCTTGTAAAGATGGCGTTCTCTTTTGTGTCATCTATTAATGACACAGGCTTTGCACATGGTTTGCATTTCCCTTGACTTTAACTCTTCACACAAAAGTGTGAGCAATTTCCTACACTTAGTGTGTCCTTTTCATTTCTGTTGGCATATTTGCCATCCTTCAAATGCACACTTGATTGTTAGTTTCCTCTGAATGTTTGTATGTATCCTTGTATTATTTATATCACCTTAATTTGAGTTCTGAGATTTTATATACACAAACATACATATGTGTGTGTATATATATACATATATATATATGCATGTGTGTGCATGAAATTTTTTATTTCAAGTTCTTTAATGGAGCAACATGGCATATAATTAAATACCAATGGAATTTATTTATTTGTTTAGTAGTGAAGAATAAAATTAAGGGTCCTTTGCATATTATGCAAGTACATCCTCACAGAGCTACATACCAGCCTCTTGGCATAGAATTTAGAAGCTTTATCTATGCTGGCCAGCTATCATATAGCCAGGAAGTGCTATGCACACTACCAAAAACTAAAGGTACCTATCAGTTTCACCCAACTGTGAACCCTGAAAGCTACAGTAATTACTGATCTGGCAAGACATGCCCACTGGTGATTAGTGGCACAAACATCATAGCAATACCCAACAACTTTATGATTGTATTAAAAACTTGCTTCACAAAATGAAACCCACAAAATGAATACCTGCCACCATTATTAGCCCAAGAACCTGTGGCTAGATAGTTCATATGCTCTGTGGAAGACCTGCTACAATTGTTCTGTAGCTACAGAGTAATTTATTGCTATATGTATCTATTAATGCATTTTAAAGAATAAGACTGAAAAAGAGAAAAATAATATAACTAATTTTGTGACTAGTCAAAGTCACTTAAAACATTATACCTCAACCTCCTACTTTAGAAAATGGAGATAATAATAGTACTCAGTCTCCTTTTAAAAATTCTAAAAGTTTGATCTTTATGCCTTAATGATGCTGTATAGAACCTTCCACCTTAGTTTAAGAAAGTCCCAGTGGGAGTAACTAATTTATCTGCTAGTATACCTTTCCTTTCATACACAAACTTACCAATCCAGAGCCGACATCCCAGACATGTCTTCTATCAGATTTACATTAAGGAACAGTATTTCCCTATTCTAATCACCCAAGGTTCAAACAGCTCAGGATAACTACTACAGACTGTGGGTTTCCTAAATCATTATATCACAATAAAGCCTCTTGCCCACACTTTTTGTTTGTTTGTTTATTCACCTTGTCTTTATATTTATAAAAATAAGCCTGATGTTTCTGTGTGACCCTCATTTTTCCATGAAAACTGTTGAGTAATGAACTATCTTTCCCTTGGCAGTAATATTTGTATCTGTTGTCTTCACTACATGATTATAAAGCATGTCTTCACTACATGATTATAAAGCATACATTTTGAAAACTAAGATGTACTGGGCAGATGGACTAACATCTGCAAAGCACAGATCGAAGACCGCCTGTCCTTGTTTGTGACTGAACACCATGACCAAATACAGTGGGGGAGGAAAGGACTAATTGCTTTTACATCTCTGTATCACAGTCCATCACAGAGGGAAGTCAGGGCAGGCACTCAAAGCAAAACCCTTCTGCTTCAACTTCCATGGTCAGCTTTCCATGCTTCTTCAGTCTGCTTTCTTATAAAGCCCAGGACCATTGCTCAGGACAGAACTACTCAGAGTGGGCTGCGTTTCTCCATAGCAATCATCAATAAAACCAAACAAACAAGCCAGGTGTTGGTGTGTGCCTTTAATTCCAGCACTTAAGAGGCAGAGTCAGGTGGATCTCTATGAGTTTGAGGCCAGCCTGCATAACAGAGCGAGTTCCAGAACAGTCAGAGCTACATAGAGAAATCCTGTCTCAAAAAACCAAAAGGAAATACAGACTTGCCTACAGATCAGTCTTATGGAGGCATTTTCTCAGTTGATATTTCTTCTTCCCAGGGGACTCCAGCTTGTATCAAGTTGACAAGACCAAGCAGCACAATGGCATGTGCTGGGCTATGTTGGGCTTAGCTGTTCCTGGAGAGTAAGGCCAGATGAAGCATCTCCATGTCCTAACACACTGTTTCTCAGTACATTTTCACTAATAAGAAAATGTAGCATTTCTAATAATGGCTATCTATTCTTCTTTGATGAAGAGCAGAAGGAAATTCATAACTAGATTAAAAATAGAATAACCATGAGGAAAGAAAGATAATTACTTCAAGAAAATATTAGCACTACAATTTGGAGGGACTTTAACAGACAGAATGCAATGGAATTAAATAAAATTAAAATTACAGATGTAGATCATACTAAATAAAGTAAACAAGAGGTAACTGGATATGATGATGCCGGGTTTGTGGAGTGTGAGAAAGGATCATTCAGGGGACACTCAAGGTGTGGACAAATCCAAGTCACAGCTGTAGTGAGCACAGCCCTTCTGCTCCAGGTGTCCAGGTGTGAGCAGCCCATCTGCAGATGCGTACAGGTGAGACAGGAAAGAAAGAGCTGAGCACTGCAGTGGATGTACTTTAAAGACGACCGTGTGAAATGATTCCATTTTCACTACATGAATTTTCACTTATGAAAATGAGACTCATGCCAAAACTATGAATTTGATGAAAATTAAATTTATGTCTTTTCTACCAAAGAACAGTACGTTGTCACAGCAGAGAAAATAAATGCAAGTGCCAAAATTCTGTGTCAGCAACACACCTAGGCCTTATTAATATTGCTCCAGGCATTATGTTTTTAAAATGTTTTGAGTTATATAACATTGAGGAAAAAGAACTCTTGAATAATGGTGACAGAATTTCACCTGTGCAAAGACCCCTGCCACAGCAAGGTTAGAACAAATTAGAAACTTCCAGAGAAAAATGAAAGATGATTTTATGGGCCAATAACATATCTTTCTCACCAACAGTAAGAATTTTTTCTCACAGTTCCAGAAGAGAATGCAGAGCTAAACTCGACTAAAGTGTTCTTATTTAAATACACACACACAACCACACACACACACACACACACACACACACACACACACACACAGAGTCTTCAGGCCTAGAGAAGCACATGCTTCAGTTTTAATTTTTTAGGAAGTATGACAAAAACAAAAAAGGAACAGATGTTATATTTTCAAGCAGCAGCATCTCTGATACATTTCATACTTTTGTAAAACCTGTTCAATTTTATTTCTAACTTTTTATACAATACAAGACCAAGATGTTTGGTTTTTATGATCTGCTTCATTGTTAGTTAAGCATTTACACATTTTCTACTGTACCACAAGCAAATTCTTGCTCTGAGGCTTCCTCGGTCTATAATCAAAGGGTCGTTGGAGTGCAGTTACTCATTTTATTTAATTTAACTGTGTAGCATAATTATTATTTACAAATTGTGAAGAAATATCTAAAGAAAACCATGCCAGTAGTAAGAGTATTATGGTATGGTATAAATATATTATTTTGTCACCTCTGCAACCCTTTAGGCGAAATTACTGTTTATTTGCAAAAACAAATTTATGAATCACAAAAAGAAACTACACAGAGAAAATTTCAGTCCTTTACCTGGTGCAACAACTCAGTTCTGCAGTCAACAGCTCTGTTCCTCATTTATTAAGATCTAACCAACAACGATAAAATTATTAGACAAAGTAATGAGTCTCCATCAATCTGTCTTTAGTTTTATAAAACCCAGATTTACTCTGTCAGCCTTGTCAATGCTACTGAATATTAATGGGAATAAAGTTAATTGCTGGGTGGGAAAAGGTCTTACTCAAAGTGAAAAGGAAGCACCTTGTAGAAATCTGTCATTTTTGACAAGCCATAATTTATTTCTACTTAGTGATGTGTACCGACAGGTTTCAAATCTCACTCTCTATCAAATTCTAATTCTTTTCATTTGGAATGTTTTGGATCCCATGTCCCTGACCACTTCCAGCATTTGCAGATAAATTGTATCCTAGGAAATGAGTTCCACATCCTGAGCGGAAGAGGTTTTGCCCAGAACCTGAGAAAGGATGACTTTCTGTAACTTCCTTAGGATAGACAGACAGACATATCTACTGTATCTCAATAACTGAAAGAAGGAAAGCAGTGGCATTCACAGTGCCAGAGAAGTATATTTGAACCCTATAACTAAGTAGCATGTTACGATGTTAGTTAAACTATTTTATTTAAAGGAAGTGAATCATGACTGTCACAAGCCTTATCCTGATTAGATTGTCGACTGATTGGAAACATAGCACTCAGTTGTTAAGAATTTTAAAGTCTCTGTAAATGTTAGTCTTTGTAATGTTTAAGTAATACACATATGTTTTTGCTTTATGTCTTTCAAAATAAATAAAGTAAATGCTGGCTGTTGTTTATAAGGATCTGGAGACTAGATTGAAGTCATTTGGTAAGCCTAAATATTATTTGTTTCCATTTCATATATTCTAGTCCTTCTGTTTTAATGAGAATTTGCATGTATCATGCAACTTTACCTGTGAAACGTTGAGTAACATATCAAGATTTGTTGTGGCTTTTTCACAGGTAACAAGAAAAAAAAAAAACTCAAAAAGGAAATGGCGTCTAAGAGGAAGTAAATTTTCTTAATGGAATCAACACACGATTTTGTTTTTAGAAATAAGGTTTTTGTGGCCTAATGATAGTTGTGATGCTTTAATGAGTGCAGCCCACCCTTCCTCACATTCTGCAATGTTCTGTTTCCTCAGCTCCTATGCAAAATAAAGTTGTAGGAGCCTGCTTGTTCTGTTCCCTGGTTCCCTGACCATGAGTGCTGCCTGCCTGTGACTGCCCAGTAGACTGGGTGGTGTTTGTGTGGTGGTTCTTAGTCGTCCCAATTTCTCTCCACCACCTCCCAGTCACAATGGGGAAAATGAAAGGCAGCTGCTAACAGCCTCACTACAGTTCTGTAATTACTTTCCTGGGCTGGCATTATATGACTTGACAATGGCCTGGGGATGTAACAAATAAGAAAAACCTTGTCATTCAATTTAAAAGGCTTCCTACTAGGGCAACACACTCCCCACTTCATCAGAATGACAGTACTCAACTCTGACACAGTCAGCATGTTCAGTGCTGAGCGATGTAACTGCAGCCAGATGGTGCCAAGCACAAAGAACCACCTCACTTTCCTATTGACACTGCTTTTGAAAGGTGAATCATAACAGGCCAGAGATTCACATCTCAAGCCCCAAAGGCACAAACCTTCTTAGTTCAAAAAGAATTCTAGTATATTGTATGTTTCGTTAAAGGAATTGCTTGAGAAATGGTAATTCCACTTTGCCAAAAATTTCCCCTTTCTTTGAAACCAAATATATACTATTTTTTTTATAACTTTTCATAATTGGATTTCATTCTACCTCCCCAAGATGACAATATTACGAACAGGCACTATTGGTAAAACCAGAAGATATCATAACAATCTAGTGTAATCAATAAATTCAAACAAAAAGGCTTTATTCCTCATCAACCACCTTGTCTGGCACAATGTTTACAAATTAGGGGTCTTCTACTTTGTGATTCGGAGACCCACCATCTTTCTTTCCAGTATCCCCAAATTCCTCATGTGTTTGCTCAAGAGGGACAGGATAGAAAGCTAAAATCACAAGAGGGATTGAAGGAATCAATGTAGGAAGTATAATCTATAATTTCCTCCAACATTCTTCTGTTTAGAACATCCCTAATAGACCTAGTTACAATATAAAAGTCTAGAGAACTAAGTCTAGCAGTGTGCCAAGAGAATGTCATTCTCTCCTAGGTTGCCTTTCTCTGTCACTGGTTCTTAATCTGTGGACATGACCCCCCATAGGAGTCAAAAGACCCTTTCACAGGGAGGGGGTCACATAGCAGATATCTTGCATATCAGTTATTTATACTATGATTCATAACAGTAGCAAAATTACAGTCATGAAATAACTTTGTGGTTTGGGGTCACCAGAACATGAGGAACTATATTAAAGGGTTGCAGCATTGGGAAGGTTTAGAAGCACTGCTCTCTAGGATGAGCATACTTCCAATGGTAGACTTACTAGAGAAAAACAGACCAAATAGTTTTCCTTTCAGAAGCTGCTGGTCTAGTTGTAAAACCCAAATAAAGCATTCATCCATTCACAATAAGTATTGATTGGTTTTGCTCTTAGTGATCAAAATATATCAGTTGAAAAATGGATGGAAAATTTCTATGGTGAGTCTTGCATTCATCATTCATAAATAAAACAAATAAGTAAACTATACTACATACATAATATGTAACACATAAACAATAGTAAGTACAAAATGATAAGTACTTAGGAGTTTTGTTGATTGTTAAAATAAGCCTTGAGAAAAAGGTAACTAGATTTGTCGGGGTGAAACATTCACACTAAACTCGGAAGAAGATTTTATGCAGAAAAGAGGGCCATTATAAGAGATGGAAGACATGGGCAAATTTGGTATGTTTGATGAATGGACAGAAGCCAGTATGGCTAGTGTGGAATGAGTGCTGGGTAAGGTAAGTCAAACATGTCAGTAGCCCCTGTAAAGGCCATTAATTATACATAACTTAGGAAACCTTTGGAAGATTTTAAGATGATAAGCAGTGTTATGTGACTCAAGTTCTAGAAATTATAGTCTGACTGGTAATGATGAAAATGGAATGTGGGAAAACCTAGAAAACCAGACCAATTAGAAGATATTACAATAATAATCCAATAAGTGATGACAGTAGATTTTTGAGGATTTATCTGTCAATACAGATGAAGAAAGTGGTTGCATTCTAATTATATTGAAACTTCTTTATGAATAACAAACTTTTGTAGTTTGAATGTGAGATGCTGACTAAAAAGGAAAGTTGATGCAGGCAGTGTTTGACACAAATTCCCTAAAATAGCAAAGCTGCCATCAGAGATAGGAATGACTACAAAAGAAGCAGGTTTGTAGGCAGGCTGATTTTAGCTTCTAATATATGGTGAGTGAATCTGCAAGCTGTATTGTATTTCTAAGCAGATATTGAAATAGTCAGTGAACACAGGGGAGAGGGATAGATTGGTGTTGTAAAAGTGTGAACTGTCATATGCATGGCATTTAAGGCCAAGAGAACGACATACCAAAGCAGTATGTAAGAAGTGCAATTTCAGTGCTAGAACTGAGCTTTGGAAAGTACAGATATTAACTGGCTGGCAAAGAATTAACATCAATGGAGATCAGAAGGAATAGATACTGAATTAAAGAAAATTCAAGGAAATAAAATGGTATAAAAGTCAAAGTAGGGCATGGAAACAAGAGTAGCTGTATGTGCCAGATACTATTGATGGGTCAAAGACGGTGGCTGGACATTGACCACTAAATTTAACAGTGTAAGCTCTATTGGCTGTCATGACAAGAACTTGTTAAGTGGAGCCATGGTAATAAAATCTAGAATGGAGTGGATAGCACAGGATGAAAAAGCAAACAAACAAGAGATGTTTGCTGCAATGAAAACAAAGTGTGTTTTACATTATTGCTCTCATTCTCAGTCTATGACTCTTCCTAAAGAACTTCCTCCATATATAATATATATATAGTGCATATATATTCATTTATGAAGATAGACCAGAGTCAATCATATGTCCCTTAATAACCCCAATCCATTGGCCAAAGATAATTGAACAATTGAATACTTCAGGTCTTTCCTCTTGAGCACTTAAAAGAACACACTAAGCAAGTCTGTTAAGATGGAAGGCCTGTAGTATCTGTAGGGAAATCAATGTCAAACCAAGACCCGAATTTTGTGGGATCTAAAAGACCATAGACCAAAAACAAAGCTGATTTAGACAGGAAAATAGGACATTGAATAAAGTCAGCCATCAGAAGCTTGGGTTTGCAATGGGAACCTTCATTAAACCAAGTAGGCAGTATTAGTCATAATATTTCAGATTTTAGTTCATATTCTTAGGGTTAATTTTCTCCCCCAAATTTTGGACTCAAGTAAGACTATTCCATTCTAAAATTAAATCTTCTTTGTATCTGCCTCAACTTAAAAAAATGATTCTTGAAGAAAATAAGGATGCAGAGTTTTTGTTTTGTTTTATTTGTAGAAGACACTTTTCTGGAAGTAGATGGAACTAAATTCAGACCACATTGAGATGAAGATGTATACCTAATTTTGAATACTAGTAGTAATTAGTAATTATTGTCTCAAACATTTCTAAAATCATGAGACTTATATTTTATTCCATTTTTATTTTAGCTACCATTCTAGCCAATATATATATTATAAGGTCAATTTTTCAGGCTCATGGTATTTAGTACAATCTTTGATCAGTTACTGGCTAATTACTAAAGCAAGCAGGTGACCCTGGAAAAGCCAAAACTACTATAGCATCCTAAATGACTGGTGGCTTATAACGCAAGGGCCAGAGTCATACAGTGTAGGTCTAACCAAGTAACAGAAGAAGAAAAGAAGGCAGTAGAGAGAAACTCTTAACCTGAGAAGTTAGAAAAATCAGAAGGTTGCTATAATGTAGAATCTAAAGTCTTTGACCAAAGAAGAGAAACGTGGGAAAAAATAAAAATGCAACCCTGATTCTAAGAAAAATATAGTAAATAGACCCCAAATTTGAATATTTTTGCATTTTAGTATAATAAAATAGAGAATTTAGTAGCCCCTGCAAAAATGTTCAATGCTTGAAGTCAATTGTAGACAAATAATGTATCTGGATTTAAAAATGTAAATGGGCTAAAAATAAGATTGGCAGCCTCCATAAAGAAAAGAAAGAAATAGGAATTTTAGATTTAAAAAGAACAATAACCATCTATTCTTTCTAGGTAACTTTGCTTCTAATTGTTCTAAGGCTTTCAGCTGTGCTGTTAGTTCTCTAGTGTGGGATTTCTCTATGTTTTTTCATATAGGCATCTAGTGCTATGAATTTTCCTCTTAAGACTGCTTTCATTGTGTCCCACAAGTTTGGGTACGTTGTAGATTCATTTTCGTTAAATTCTAGGTAGAGTTTGATTTCTTTCTTAATTTCTTCCTTGACCCAGAGGTGTTTCACCTGAGTGATATATAGTTTCCATGAGTTGGTAGGCTTTCTGTGATTTTTGATATTGTTGAACACTAACTTTAGGCCCTGGTGGTCTGATATGATACAAGGAATTATTTCCATTTTTTGTATCTATTGATATTTGCTTTATGATCAATTATATGGCCAATTTTAGAGAAAATTCCATGTGATGCTGAGAAATATGTATATTCCTTTGCATTTGGGTGGAAGCTTCTGTAAATATCTATTACATCCATTCGCATCAAAACCTCTGTTAGACTCCTTATTTCTCTGTTGAGTCTCTGTCTGGTTGACCTTTCCAAGAGGGAAAGTGGGGTATTGAAGTCTCCCACTATTAGGGTATGAGAATTGATGTGGGATTTGAGCTTCAGTAGTGTTTCTTTTACATAGATAGATGCCCTTATGTTACTCAACTTCATTTGAAATAACAGGAAAGCCAGGATTGCCAAAACAATTTTGTTCAACAAAAAACCTCAGGAGGCATCACCAGCCCCGACTTCAAGTTATAATATAGAGCTACAGTAATAAAAACAGCTTGGTACTGGAATAAAAACAGACTTGAGGATCAATGGAATCAAACTGAAGATCCTGACATTAACCCAAAAACCTACGAACACCTGATATCTTACAAAGGGGCCCAAAATATTCAATGATAAAAAAATAGTATCTTTAACAAACAGTGTTAACATAGCCGGATGGTAGCGAGTAGAAAAATGCAAATAGATCCAAGCTGAAAATCCTGCACAAAACTCAAATCCAAGTGGTTCAAAGACCTCAACATAAACCCAGCTACACTGAACGTGATAGAAAAGAAAGTAGGAAATAACCTCCAACAATTTGGCACAGGTGACCACTTCCTAAATATAACACCAGTGGTACAGACACTAAGACCAACAATCAATAAGTGGGATCTCCTGAAACTGAGAAGCTTCTGTAAAGCCAAGGACACAGTCAACAGGACAAAATGACAGCCAACAGAATGGGAAAAGATTTTCACCAACCCTACAAGTGAAAGACAGAGGACTGATCTCTAAAATATATAAAGAACTCAAGAAACTTGAGCCCAAAACCTTGAATAACTCAAACAAAAAATGGTGTTCAAAACTAAAAAGGGAATTCTCAGCAGAAGAATTACAAATGGTTGAAAGGCACTTGAAAAAGTGTTCATCATCTTTAGCCATCAGAGAAATGCAAATCAAAACACCTGACATCTGTCAGATTGGCTAAGATAAAAGACACAGATAACAGCCTATCCTGGAGAGGGTGCGTAGCAAAGGGAACACTCCTCCATTTTTGGTGGGAGTGTAAGCTTGTTCAGCCACTCTGGAATGCAGTATGGTGGTTTCTCAGAAAACTGAAAATCAATCTCCCCAAGGACCTAGCAATACCACTACTGGATGTATACTCTAAAGATGCATATTCACACTAAAGGCATTAGCTCAACTATGTTCACAGCAGTATTATTTGTAATAGCAAGAACCTGGAAACAACCTAGATGCCTCTCAACTGAAGAATGGATTAACAAACTGTGGTACATATACACAATGGAGTATTACTCAGCAGTAAGAAAAAATGATATCCTAAAATTGGCAGGCAAATGGATGGATTTGGAAAATATCCTCCTGAGCGAGGTATCACAAACCCAGAAAAATACTCACTCATTAGTGGACTCTAAACAAAAAAGAAAAACCCAAAGCATTTCCAAGCTGCAAACCACAAATATTGAAGAGCTTGGGATCTGAAAGACCTTGGACAGGCACCTTAGATCCCACTCCCTCCAGAGGAACACCTGACCTAGTCTGGATGTTGGGGTGAGGAAAATAAATCTGCCAGGAATGGATGCTGAACTAAGCCATATTGGGACCTTGGGACTTCATGCCCTTGCTGGGGAGGGGATGAAGTGATGTGCAGAAGGGAGAATGACTGGAAGGAGTAGCAGGAGGAAGAGATCTTGAATAAGTGAATACACGGATAAAAAATATAACTTTATTGTAATTTTAAAAAATTAAAATGAAAAACAATAATCAAAATAAAAATTTACTATCATTCCTCAATAGAAGATTTCAAATTAAAGAATTGATAAGCATGGTGACAGATTATAGGTAAATATGTGTCATTTAGAAATGAATCTTGGGGTTACCATACCTCAGCCTTGAGCTCAGACAGAGCAGAGAACCCCTGCTCAACCAGAGGCCAAACCAACTGGCCAGTAGGCAGAAACCAAGACCTCCAACATAGGAACCTCCCTCACTTTTTGGGCACACACTCATCCTACCCCCAGACCTTTCTCAGTTCCTTGTTGCCTTTTCCCTGTTCCCAACTCAGACAGAGACCCACCTGCTTGATCAGAGATGATACCAACTAACAGGAGTCCAGCCTCCAACTTTATTGGAGACCACTGCTTAACCCAAGGCCACATCAGCCAGAAGACTAGAAACCAAGGAACAAAACACCCACCCAACAAAAGCAAATTTAGAAATTGGAACCTAGACCTATAATCACCCCAAATTCAAATGCTTAGATACCAGCATAAGAACACAATCAACAATAGCCAGGACAGTATGTATCCAATAGAGCCCAAGTATCCTATAGGTAGCCCTGAATATTCCAACAAGGCTGAATCACAAGAAAAAGATCTTAAGACCTACTTTATAATGTTGTTAGATATCCTGACAGAGGAAATAAGTAAATCCCTTATATAAATAAAGAAAACAAAATATTGGAGGAAAATAATACGTTCCTTAAAGAAAGTAAAAAAACAAAACCAAAAAAACCCAAATAGATGAAGGAAATGAATAAAACTGTTCAAGACCTTAAAATGAAAATAGAAGCAATAAAAAAAAAGACAAACTAAAGGTTATTCTGAAAAGAAAAAATCTATGCAAGCAAACAAGAACTACAAATACAGCATCACCAAAATCAAATAAATAAATAAAAAAGATGGAAGAGAGAATCTCAGGCATTGAAGATACAATAAAAGAAATATATATGTAAGTCAAAGCATATGTTAAATATTAGACAAAAAAACCATCCTGGAAACCTAAGACATTATTGTTAGTTTATTGCATGTGGGAAGAGACACGCTCACTACCAGGTGCCACATGAGAGTTTATTTCAGAGAGTTACCGAGAGCCGGGTACCTGGAGAAGAGCAAGAAAGAGGAGAGAAAGACAGAAGAAAGAAGAGGGGGAAGGGGGAAAGAGAGTGGGCTACCACATGACCTTTCTTTTTAAGAGAAAGGGTGAGCCACACCTAGGGGCATGCCCTCTGTATGCAGCACCATGTGGGCTTTATCAAGTGACTGTTACGTGCCAGGAATTCTTATTTCACCCAAAGCCATGTTGGGTCCACCACATGGTGTGCTAGGAACACTTACATTCCACCCTTTTGTGTTAATTATAAAAAGAAAGCCAGGTTTATGAAGGAGATGGGAACATAAACGAGGTCGATGTTATCTTTTTAAGGCTACTTCCAGCTGTCTTAGGGGAACAGATGTATCTTACATGGTCACTTTGTTGGGCTTTGCAGCTCACTTCCTAAAGTCCAGGAGTTTAGGCCACAGGATGATGAATTTTGATATTCTAGAGCTCAAGAAACAACAACGACAACAACTGGATTAGTAACCTTAGGAATTGTATTCAATTGTAACACATATTGAACTTTGCTAGGTCTGGGGGAGGGGAAATGGGAAGAGGTTAGAATGGCTTAAGTTAAGATGGCTTTTGGTTCCTTTCCTTTGGTCCTAGAGCATGGAGGAAATGGTCTATTTTACCTATATTGTCATTTTCCAGAAGCTGCAGCTAGAGGGTTACTCTATGAGGGAAGGGAGAGCCGAAGCAAAATACCTCAAAGCATTTTGCTGGTAACTGTCTCAGGTTTTGCACTGAGAAGCAGGCTGGAACAGAAAATTCAGAGACAGGAAATTTTAGGGGAATGTGTCTTACAACACAAGGATTCTGGATGGCTCTGAAAATAATACAATTAAGTGGCAATGCCTGATGAGGCCAGAATTGTTTGCGTCCCACCCTGAAAATGGAGAGGCTCAAAAAAGAGGTGGGTCCCCAGAACTTCTGCAGGACCATGTGGCTCTTGGTGTCCACAAAGAAAGAGATAGAACACCTTGATACCATTATGAGCACCCAAGACTCCCTTTTTGTAATGACGGTTGCCGGGTCATCTACAGCCAGGCCTAGGAGATCAGCTGGAGACTGGTCTATGTGTTTTGTCTCCTCACGCTTTGGGGCTTAGTAACAGTCACCAGGCCAGTGGTTCTTATGGCACCTACAGCACTGCCTGGATGGCCTCCAAAAGATGGGGCATGAGCGAGGCCAATGGCCAAGCTGGCCACACGAAAAGCATGCACCAGGATTTCTATGTCTGCTTGACATGGGAGGAGCTGAAGGAGCAGGGTCAGATAGCTTTGACCAGCAAGAGGTATTTTTTTCTGGTATGTTCTCTCATCTCTCATGTGATACACCTTAAAGCCAGCACTAAGACTTCTGCCTGGAATCTGCTTGTGTCAGGGGTAGCTCTGGGTAAAGAAATGGGTCACGAGGTATTGCCTTTCCTCATTGCTCTCAGGATTCAATGTATACTGTAATCGTGCATTTGTGAGGCATTTAAAAACTGGATGGACTTTATCTGTGGTAAATGTAGCTGGGGTTTGAAGTTCAGGGAAAGAAAAAGGTTAGAAGCAGGTGAGCATTGAGATTTGAAATGTGGAAGTTTTAGAGAGAATCTGATTGTGTGGCTAGAAACAGATGGGCTAGAATAGAAAGCTAGAAGAGAAAGTTTAGAATTGAGGTATGGAAAAACATAGGGAAAACTCTTTTCATCTGCCTGTACACTTGTAAAAGTTAGTTTGCATAAAAATATTGGAGTCAGTGGGCCATTAGGAGCTATTTTGAGTAATCTAAGGGGTATTTAGGCCATTTCTTTGTGCAAAAATGGATAAGCTTGGTGGTGTCTAGGTAAGGCAAAAAGACGAAGCAACTTGAAAGTCTTAAGAATGCATCTTAAAGGTGGGGATGGAGAAATATTTTTTGCTGTTTTATTCTCTATTATTGAGGCCCAGAGAGGGGTTTGGGAACCTGCTAAATCTGGGTCATCACCCAGCGAGCAGTCTGGAGGAGGACAGTATAACTACACTGTCAAGCAGCCTGTCCGTAGCCATGGAGACAGTGTCCAAATTCACGTCATCAATCCCTAGACACTCATCAGCATGAAGAGATGGGCTCCAGAGGTAAGCCCCAACTAACCAAAGTTAGCCACTGCTCACTGTGGGCCATACAATGAGCATCCATATGATATCACAAGGGGCCTACCAGCATAGTACCCAGGGCAGAACTCTGTGGACAAGTCTATGGAGAGAGTACCAATAACAGGGTAGGTCATAAATAAATGCTGATTGAGAAGGGACATGTGTGATTCATGAGGATTATGGCAGGATGTGGCCCTTCATGAAACCAGAGTCTTATCAGAGAACCAGAGTTGGTAGTTAGCAGATGGTAGTTAGCACTGGCTGGTAGTGACCTAAGATCAGGTTCCTCTAGCTTAATGTGCACCTAAGCTCAGAAAAGGGCCTTCCTGGGTTTGAGTACCAAAATGTTAGCTTTTTGCGCATGGGGAGAAGAACATTGGAATGTGTTATGCCAGGAACACGGACAATTGTGAAAAGACTAAATCTACTAATAATGAAATTAGAAGAGTCCCGTCTCAAAGGTCCAGAAAATACGTCAATAAAACCATAAAGGAAAATATTCCTAAAATACAGGAAGATGTCAGAACACCACATAGATTGGAACAGGAAAGAAAGTCCCTTCACCACATAATAATTAAAACACTAACCCTCTAGAATAAAGAAAGAATACTAAAAACTGCAAGAGAAAGGATTACTATATCCATCAAACCCTTTAACTGCCATGGATGGAGAAAGCAAGATTTTCTATGATAAGGTTAGATTTTAAAAATATCTATCCACAAATCCAGTCCTATAGAAGGTATTAAAAGAAAAACTTCAACCCAAGAAAATAACACATGAAAACATGAAAAATAAATAATTTCTTACCAGCAAAGCCAAAAGAGAGATAGCACACACACACACACACACACACACACACACACACACACACACACACACACACATATACACACACACTCCACCACCATAAAAAAAAAAAACCCAGGAATTAATCATCATTGGCCACTGATATCTCTCACTATCAATGGCCTTAATTTCCCAATAAAAGGACACATACTAACAGAATGGATGTGAAAACAAGATCCATCCTTCCATTGCATACAATAAACACACCTCAACATCAAAGATAGACATTACCTCAGAGTAAAGGGTTGAAAAAGATTTTTCCAAGTACATGGACCTAAGAAATAATCTGGGGTGCCCATTCTAATAGGTAACAAAATAGACTTCAAACTAAAATTAATCAAAATAGACATGAAACTATACTTCATACTCATTAAAAGAAAAATCAGCCAAGATGATCTTTCAATGTTTCACATCTATGCCCCAAATGTAGGAATAACCACATTTGTATGAGAATCATTCCCAAAGCTTATTTCACACATTGGCCCTCATACATCGATAGTAGGAGACTTCAATACAACACTCTAACCAACAGATTGATCATCTAACCAAAAACTAAGCAGAGAAATAATGGAACTAACAGACATTATGATTCACATGGACTCAATAGATATCTACAGAACATTTTATTCAAACTCAAAGCACATATGTTCTTCTTGGCATGTCACAGAACTTTATCCAAAATGACCACATACTCGGCCACAAAGTAAGTTTCAACAGATACAAGAATATTGAAATAACCCACTGCATCTTATCAGACCACCACAAATCAAAGCCGAGTCCCAATCATAACAAAAAAAAAGCCTATGAACTCTTTGAAAATAAACAGCTCTCTACTGAATGAAAACTGGGTCAAGATAGAAATAAAGAAATAAATTAAAGACTTCTAGAATTCAATGAAAATGAATATACACTATTCCCAAACTTTTGGGACACAATGACAGCAGTGCTAAGAGAAAAGTTCATAGCACTAAGTGTTTGCATTTAAAAAAAAATGGAGAGAGCTCATACTAGCAGCTTAAAGACACACCTAAAAGTTCTAGAACAAAAAAAAGTAAGCACCCATGAGGCGTTGTTGACAGGAAATAATCAACTAAGGGCTGAAATCAATAAAATGGAAACAGAACAATACAAAGAATCAAAATAATGAGCTAGTTCTTTGAAAGAATCAATAATATGGAAAAACTTGTATACAAACTAACTAAAACACAAATCAAGCATATCCAAATTAACAAAATCAGAAATTAAAAGGTAGATATGACAACAGGTATTGAAGAAATCTAAAGATTTATTAGGTCAGACTTTAAAAACTTGTATTCCACAAGATTGAAAAATGGAAAAGAAATAGACAATTCTCTAAGCTGATACCACTTAACAAATCAAGATCAAACAATTTAAATAAATCTATAACCCCCAAGGAAATAGAAGCAATCACTAAAAGTTTCTCAACCAAAAAAATTATTTTGTAAGACCACAGTCACTGTGATACCCAAACCACACAAAGACTCAACAAAGAAAATTACACACCAATTTTCTTCATAAACATTGATGCAAAAATACTCAATAAAATGCTTGCAAATTGAATGCAAGAACACATCAAAAATATCGCACATAATGATCAAGTAAAATTCATCCTGGAGATGCAGGGATGCTTAAACATATGAAAATTTGTCAATGTAATCCACCACATAAAAAGCTGAAAGACAAAACCACATGATCATTTTTGCTTATGCTGACAAAACCTTATGCCACTTCATGATTAAAGTCTTAGAGAAATCAGTGTTACAAGGGACATACCTAAACACAACAAATGAAATTTATAGCATGCCTATATCTAATAGCAAATTACATGGAATTGCAAAGCAATTTCTGCAAAAATCAGAAACAAGACAAGCTACTCACTCTCCCTACATCTATTCAATATAGTGCTTAAAATTCTAACTAGAGCAATAAGACAACTAAAGAAGATCAAGGAGATACAAATTAGAAAGGAAAAAGTCAAAATATTGCTATTTGCAGATGATATGTTAGTATACATACACAGTTTCAAAAATTCTATTAAGGATTTCCTATAAATTGACAAGTACCTTCAGTGAAGTGGCTGGATACAAGACTAACTAAAAGAAAATCTTATATACAAATGACAAATGGGGTGAGAAAGAAATCAGGGAAACAACATCCCTCACAATGGTTACATGTAATATAAAATATCTTGGGGTAACTCTAACCAAGCAAGCAAAGACCTCTATGACAATAACTTCAAGTCTTTAAAAAAATAAAGTCTTTAAAGAAGATATTAGAGGATGAAAAGTTCCCCATGCTCATGGATCTGTAGAATTAACATAGTAAACATGGCCATCCTACCAAAAGCAATCTACAGATTACATGCAACCTCATAAAAATCCCAACATGGTTCTTTATAGATCTTAGAAAAACAACACTTAACTTCACATGGAAACACAAAAAACCAGGATAGCTAAACAAACCTAGACATTAAAGGAACTTCTGAAGGTATCACCATCCCTGATCTCAAGCTGTCTAAATAGTAAGAGTGATTAAAAACCATGTAGTACTGGCAAAAAAAGACAAGTTCATAAATGAACTTAAATCAAACACCCAAACATAAATCTATATACCGATAGACACCTGATTTTTTTTTTTAGAGAAGTCAGAAAGACACAATGGAAAAAAGAAAGCATGTTTAACAAATGCTGCTAGTCTAACTGGATGTGTGCATGTACCACTAGTTCAGGGCAGGTAGAAGAGACTATGGGCCTGTCCAACACTGCAACATGACATTATAATGAACAAATATATGGTAGGGTATGGAAGAGAGAGAGAGAGATGCAGAATGGTTTATGTCCTATGGAGAGAGGCATATCTGAAGAGATGAAGGTGGTGAGAAACCAGCTAATGTGGGTGACCTGCTTGCCACCCAGGGCCATGGTGATTCCTGGGCCTGGGCTGCTGCCAAGAGTCATAACTGGGTCCCTGGCTCTTTTATAGCCTCAGTCTGTTTTTATGTTCATGGTTCCTGTTCCTATGAAGTCCATGAAGTTGCCTGTAGACTGGGCTACTGCCTATGACTATGTTAGATTCCAGGGACCATGCTGCTGCTAGGTTCATGATGCTCTCAGAGTCCTGGAACACTAAGGCCATGGTGAAATTTTGGCCCAAACTGCTACTTATGGCCATGTCTGGATCTGCGGTGCTGCTGTAACTAGGGTCTGTGTTGATGTCCATTGCCAACATGACCACAGGGGCCCATACTAACCATGTGTTGAACTCTGTGTTGAGGTATGTATGAGGACAGCCATGCTGAGCTATCCCTGCCCCTCATTGGTCCTAAGAGCCCTGCCACCACCAACAGAGAGGCAGTTGACCTTGTACTTCGCAGGCCTTGGGATAGTGGAACCTGATGACTATTATTTGTATTTCAATTTTATTTTCATTTTTTAAAATTTTTTATTTTGGGAGGGACAATGCAAGGGTGAAAGGTGGACATTCAGGGACTGGGAAATAAGTGATATTGGGGTGCATAATGTATAATTCCCAAAAATTATGTTTAGAAAAGAAAAAAAAATCATCCTTTTTTATCATCCTGTACAAAACTCAAGACCAAGTGGATCAAAGCCCTCAACATAAAATCAGATACACCAAACCTAACAGAACAGAAAGTGAGAAATAGCCTTGAATGCATTGACACATGAGACAACTTTCTGAACAGAGCACTAATAGCACAGGGACTGAGATCAACAATTAATAAATGGGACTTTATGAAACTGAAAAGCTGAAAAGCTTCTATAAGGCAAAGGACATCATCAATAGGATAGAACAGCAGCCCACAATATGAGAAAAGATCTTCACCAACTCCACATCTAGTAGAGGGCTAATACTCAAAATATGTGAAGAACTCAAGAAATTAGGTATCAACAAACTAAATAATTGAATTAAAAATGTGACACATTTTTCTCAATATGAGAATCAAAAATGTCCAAGAAACACTTGAATTAATTATTCAATTTTCTTAGCCATCAGGGAAATGCAAATCAAAACTACTTGAGATTCTGTCTTATACCTATCCGAATGGCCAAGATAAATAGCACAAGTGTCATCTTATGTGGCATGCTGGCGAGGGTGTAGAGCAACAGGAACAGCCTCCCATTGCTAGTAACTTTTTATAACCACTATAGACATCAATATGGCAGTTCTTCAGAAAACTGGGAGTCAATTTACCTCAAGATCCAGCTATACCACTCTTGGGCATATACCCAAAGGGCACTCTGTTTCACCACAGGACACTTGCTCAACTATGTTCATACAAGCATTATTCATATTATCCAGAAACTGTAAACAGCCTAAATGTCCCTCAACTAAAGAATGATAAAGAAAATATTTATACTGTGGAGTATTACTAGGTGTTAAAATGGCATTATTACATTTGCAGGCAAATGGTGGGACTAAAAAGAAAATCATTCTGAGTGAGGTAACCCAGACCCAGAAAGACAAACATGGTAGCTGCTCACTTATAAGTGGATGTTAGCTCTTAATAAAGGGTAATTATGTTATAATCCACAGAGCCAGCAATGCTAAGTAATGAGGAGGGCTCTGAGAGTTATTCATGGGAAATGACAATAGAAAAGACTCTGTGTGTGTCGGGGGGGGGGTGAGACTGGAAACTGGAGAGATCAGGTGGAGGGGGGTAGAAATAGGAGATATGACTAGAAATGAAGGGTATTTGGGGAGCAATGTGGAAGATCCTAGGAATCTGTGAGGATGACCCTAGTGAGGGCTCTCAGGAAACAGGGTATTTGTGTATTTATGCATACATGTATTAACAATTAAAAGAAAATGATATTCTAAAATTTGCAAGCAAATGGATGGATTTGGAGAATATCCTCCTGAGCGAGGTCTCACAAACCCAGAAAGATAAGCAGGGGATGTACTCACTCATTAGTGAACTCTAAACAAAAAAACATAAAGCAAAGCGTGTCCAAGCTGCAAAACACAACCACTGAACAGCTTGGGATCTGATACACCTTGGACTGGCACCTTGGAGCCAACACCCTCCAGAGGAACACTTGACCCAGTCTTGATGTTGGGGGGAGGAAACTGGATCTGCCAGGAGTGGATGCTGAACTAAGCCACATTGGGACCTTGGGACCTCCTGCCCTTGCTGGGGAGGAATGGGAAGATGTGGAAAAGAGAGTGTGACTGGAGGGGGTGGGAGGGAGAAGGGACCCTGAATAAGGATATACACAGATAGAAAATGTGACTTTATTAATAATAAACAAAAAATAAAAAAGAAAAGGCCATGAATATGAGAGGGACACAGTGGAATATGTAGGGGGGAAGAAAGGGGGATTATGTAATCGTATTTTAATTAAAATAAGAAATGTATTAAAATATAAACTAAAAATCTGAATAGAGAGTTCTCAAAAGAAATAACAAAAATGGCTATGAAATGTCCTTAAAAATTCACAGTGCATAATATATGTCTGATATTAATTTATACTTACTTTAGTACCAATCCTTGTAGCAAATGTATTTATTTTTGCTGTAGCAAAAGTAGCTAATCATTTTATCTACAGAAATTACCTCATCTGATTTGCTTTTCATTAGTGGTTTTAAAAAGGCAGGTGTTGAATGAGATACAGAAAGTGAAAATGTTCTTAAGTGAAAGAAGGTAGGAAAATTAGAAACAAAAAAAAATATATAGGCAAAATATGTATATTGTGTGTGATGATAGAGATGCTGAAGACAGTTTGCAAACCAGTAGAGTTCAGGGATGGGGCCTAGGAAGACTGAGTTACCTTCTGACAGGAATAGCCGGAAGCAGAACGCCTGTATTTTGTAGTTTTGACACGGGATGACCTTATCAATAAAGTTTGATGACAATAATAGCAGTAGATAGGCCAGTAAACAGTAATTGTAAACCCCGGGTGGGTGGTACAGTGCCTTTTCCCTCTCCTGAATAGGTTCGTATGCTGTTTCCCTCTGTGAAGTCAGTAAAATTGACCGATTCAGGGCTTTTCTAACTTTAACAAGTGTGATTTCGTCACAGTGTTCTGAATTCTTGTTCTTTTCCATATACTTCCTTGGGGAGAAGAGAAGAATGGATCAGCTAAATAGGAAAGGGTTTATCCTCAACGACTTCGTCTATTCGTTCCTCTCATCATCAAAAGACAGGAACAAAATGAGGCAGATCCCTTCTCCAGGCCCTTGTGGACACAAGGATGGATTGAAGGATGGAGATTTGCAGACAATTGTTTACCTTTGTCCCCAAGCTTGGCATATGACATGCTTAGTCTACTGCAAGTTCATCTAGTACTTATTGACTATTACTATTAAACACCTTCTGTTTTAGAGAATTTGTTACAGTTTTATATACACATAATCCATTTTTTTCTGGATTTCCTCAAACTTGCTTGTTCATAAAGCACAAATAGGAAAAAAAATATACAAATGTCACAGGGAGATTTACCCAGCATTCTGCATTGCCTCTCAGAGTCCTGTGCACATGCTAGCATATGTACACACACATGAGACCCTCACCAGGATCACCGTTTGCCTGGGCTCTGGCTGCCTACTTCAAGAAACTAAATAGGTCAAATTAAACTGTTGCAAAAGAAAATTGGGCTTAAAATGTGACTCTCTCTGCCATACTGTCACCTGTAGTACAAGATTCTGTTCCTAGGTGAGAATTTTTAAACCCTTCTCTATCACCAGAGCTAGGAGTCTGTGGATCCCAATTCAAATTTCATTAATACTAGATATAAGAAGTACTATCCTTGTATATTAAACAGGAAGCATGGTTTCATTGAGTAGACTCTCTCTTAAAACATTGTGTCTATCTTAAAACATTGTGTCATTTTCCACGTCATCCTTGGGGCTATTTTTTGTGTCGTTCTTTGGCAAGACTTACTCCTGTTGGGGCCCATTCTCCTTCATTCCTCTATGGAGGTAAAACAAATATGAATAAGACCCACTTTAGTATCATGAAATAAATTTCTAAAGCAAACATATCCCCCAGAGAGTCCAGTAATGCCTTACTTCAGAGATCCATTTTCTCTCTGAGCATAGAGCTCCTAAACCCTTAGGCTGAGTGCTGTTCCTCTTCACATCACCACCTGCAAGGCTGTGTGCACCTTTAGTGCCAAGAAGCAGAAGATTTCCTAACAAGAGTAGTTGCAATAGGATTTAATCATTTTGTCTACAGCAAAGGGCCAGTAACCTTAATGATAATGTTACAATAGAAAGCCCTACAAATGGCTTCCATAGGCAAAAAAAAAAAAAAAAAAAAACCTGTAAATCCAAGGAGCCTTATGCCCATAATGCATTCTTTAATAGCCATGGAAAGCCAGGTTCCATCAGAATGCACCCAGCATCATGAGACATTAAACACTAAGCAAGCTCTGAAAACTTCCAAGCTTCAAAGGGTGTCATCATGTTACAGTCAGTGGGAAAACTGAATGATGGCATATCAGACATGTTTTAAGCAATCACAGTGAAATAGAGAATTACAATTTACAAATAACAAGAGGTTTCTAAGTTTTGAACAAATCCTGGTGCATATTTTATTAAAGATATACGAGTGAAATGGAGCCACGAGTTTAGAGAGCAAAATAGAAAACATGCCAAGTCTTTTGCTAAATGTTCTGAATTTGGTTATTTGCATAATATAAGTATGATCAGAAACTAGCCTTTGTAGATTTCCTAAATGTTATTCAAGGGTGACATCCATGCATTAAATAATACTGCTTATTCTAGCTCATTTCCAAATAAATGTTGCAAATGTTAATTCATCAGCTTCCACAGTATGCTTTTGCAGTAACATGGAAAATAGTACTAATGATACATTAGGGCTTCCATAATGCTTTTTATTTGAAAATCCCTGAAGGCATCGCAAACATTAATAATATGAACAAAAGTCTTAATAATAATACTTGCTGTTCTCAAGCAAAAAAGATTACTAACCTCATTTTGTAGATGCCGAGATTTAGTCACAAATAGGCTAAGGAAATTGCCTCAGACTACAGAAGCAGTCACCAGCCGAGCTGGCAATAGAAATCAATGCCTTTTGATTCCTACATCCCCATTCCAGACAATGTACCATTTCCTATAGAAGCAAGAAGCTTTCTATCTTTACTTTCAAATGTAACATTCTGACTTCAAAAAACTACCTAAGTCTTTCCAGAAGCTTCCTTCTTGCCTGTTTCAGTGATTGTCCAAAATCTCTCTACCTTAGAATCAGACTCTGTGTATAAATTGTATTTTGCTTATAATAGGGCTGTTTTGTTCATTTAGATTGATAAGCTATATTTTTTAGTAATTTTCCTCAGTTAGAATAGTCATATAAATACTCAGATTTGCTTTGTAGAGAACATTGTATTCCCTTATGTGGTATGTGAAATTTCACTCTGGTCCTATGTGTCAGATCTTCTCAGACCTTACTACAGATGATTGTTTCTGAAGTAAATATAAATTTAGTAATGTGTGATTTGGTATGTACAAGCTTTCCTGTTCATGCTAGAACCCATAAACATTCTAAAGAAATTGGGAATATTTGGTTGTTTATCCCCACACCTAGATTTGGAATCTTTACTGAACCAGAAACTAAATGAAGAATAACTTTTTCCTACTCTTGGTAAATATTTGTCTTAACTCTAGCTTGTATTTAAGTACGTGGTCCCTTTGAGTCCATGAAGAGGTATTTAGACCACCTTACTTGTTTATTTTTGGTTGCAAATCTTAATCACTGCTGTCTCTTCTGTAGAACTGCTTTGGTGAGCTGGACAAGTTTCCTGAGCTCACATTGGCAAGAAGGTGATGCTTTCCTTCCTGTTCCTAGTTTTCTTAAAGTACAGCCTCTAGTCAGTCAGAATTGGTGCTCATGTGAACTCCTCTACAGAATCTCCCAAACAAGGTGGAAAAAAAATCATTAGTAGTCCAGTTTCAATCTTCCACACAGCTCAGGCAACAATAAATGAGTAATTTGCCGCCCTTCGCTTTGGCAAGCTGATGCCTAATGATTACCCAGGGACAGGATAATGGGACCATAGTGATTACACTATGTTTTTCTAACCACTTTCAAGGCCTTTGCTTTCAGACCTGCCCTAATGAAAAGAAAGCTCTGAAATTGGGCCAAGTCTTTATTAAAAATGTTCTGACAGGCTCTGCTTAGATAAATGTATTCGCTTCTCAGATTTGAACCTTCTTCTGATTTGGAAGGCACAGGCCTGAGAGTAGATTTGATTGCCTGAACACTCTGATAATGAGGAAATGAGATGTTGGTTAATTCCATAAGCTACTGGAATGACTTATTTAAAGATGACACAATGATAACCTGTCTCTAGGATTTAGACAGTGGACTTGTTCAGCAAGAACTATGCAAAGCCAAGAGTCAGAAAACCCTAAGAATCTCATCTTTGCTTATGCTATAAGATTATAATGTGATCTGATGAATAGCAATGAATATTCTGAGTTTCTTGGTTGCTGTCACCAGCTGTCAGTCATTTTCTAGGTAACACGATGGTAGTAGGGGGTAATTGTGGGAATATAAGAATACATACTGAAGTACTATTGAGTATATGTAGATGTGGCCATGAGAAGTTCATTTTTAATGTTATTGATTTTCTATGTATCTGTGCATATGGATGTGTAGTTTTACACATATGTTCATATGAATGTGGAAGTTAGAGGAGTCTTCCCTATCATTCTATTTTGTCTCTGTCCATGATGCTATTGTTAGAGGCTTTACATGTTCATGCTAGGGATTAGAACAGAGATTATGGTGATTATGCAGAAACAATCTTGTCCATTGGACCATCTCCATAATTTCTACTTTTTTTGAGACAGACTATGATGTGTCCTAGGTTGTCTTGAATCCCTATGAAGGAAAATATTACCCTGAACTTTTGATCCTCCTGCCTATACCTCCCAAATACTGGGATTTACAGGTTTCTATCAACATGTGTAGTTTTATCTAGTGCTGGGAATCAAACCCAAGTTTCAATGCATGTTTTGTAAACACTCTTCTAACCAAGTTACCTCCCTAGCCCCACCTTTTGAATTTTATGTGAAATCATGTTTACAGTGTTTCTTTAGCTTCTAAGAGATTGTGAAAGTCCTTCAAGAGCTCCCTCTCTCTTTCTCTATCTCTCTCTGAAATAACATTATATTAACTCCAGTGCATCTATTGTTTATTTGGGGAGAGTTTAGTGAGAATTTGAAGAAACTCAAATGAATACTATTCCTATGTCCTCTCAATTGACCATGTGCAGGTAGAAAGGACATATTAGTACATATAATAAATCCATTGTAAACAATCTTTCTCAAGGTATCTTGATTAGATGAGGTCCAAACCAATAGAATATAAAACATCTTCAACTTCATTTAGAACTAAAACCTCTCTCCTGATCAAAGTTCCCACATTATGATAAGAAATAGAAACACAGGGATATTGAAAAGTGCAAGGACATGGCAAGGAGGAGCAGGTGTCAATGTGATGGCCACAATAGGAAATGGAATGCAGCCGTATCATGTCAGTGAATCAAGGTGAATCCAGAAGCAAGTGGTGAGCTTACTGAAGTTCGAGTTCTGTGGACACACCAAGTAGAAGGTGGCCATTAGCTAATAAATAGAATTTGAGGGCCCAGGGACAGGGTTCTGGATAGAAACACCTCTTTGAGAGTTGACCATGCTAGGTGTGGATGTCATGGTTTCAGGAACACTGATCAGGACTGACACTGCCTTGCAGAATGGGTAGGTGTGACAGAGAGAGATAAGACATAAAAGAATCTATTCAGAAAGTTAAAAAAAGAAACAAGGGAACAAAATTATGAATTTATGGAATTGACTGCCCCTTATTCTAAAACCCTCAGGATCCTAAGGCTCCCAGGAGGCCTGATAAGATAGTGTGTCAATGTGTGCTGGCAGACACATTTCTCTAATTCTCTGGGAGGAAAGTAGAGTATTTTATATTAAAAACTGAAATCTGGCTTTAAAAACATCCTATTTATGAAGGAAAGAAAGATATGGAAGCAGATAAAGATCAAAGTTAGTATTTTCTAAAACAAAAAACTAAGAGAGAAACTGAGTTGAAAGATTGGGGACAAAAAGACAACTGTGATGATAAAGTGAGGTTGTCAGGAAGATGAATTAGGAAGGAATTTGTAGCAATAGAACAGCAGAGGACTTGGTCAAAGAAACAAGATAGAGAGAGATGCCTCTTCAATTGAAGGTAAAGGTAGAATAGTAGTATGGATAGAATCATTAGAACTGTTTTTAAGCCTTAGATGACCTCACTCAGTAATTCCTAGAATCAAAATACTTTAGAACAATTCTGAAATTTTAAGCAGTGTGTACAGCCCCTAGCAGTGAAAGTTCAGGTCTAGTAATTGAATCATTAGCTATGTGTTTTCTCTCTAATAGTTCTTGCCTCAGGAGGTAGAATATATTTAGACCTGGCTTTGGAAGGGAGCTGGTAGACCAGTTAGCTGGAACTGGACAGCCTGTGAGAAGAAAAAGACTGGTGGTTATGGTGCTGAACATTACTTAGGTGGAAGTATAAATGCTACAGTCATTGAAGAGATACAAAGAGCTTTATAGTACAAGAATTCAAAGAACTGAGGGATGAGATATAAATTTGGAGGCACACAGCAATGTTATATGCTGCCATGACATTAACAACAGTTGTGGGTGGCCTAATTACAAGCCCCAGTGCCACAAATAGGATCTCCCAAGCAAGAAAGCCCTGACATGGATGCAGACACCATTCCTGCTTATTCTTAAGTAGTAGCTTTCAATCATATGCCACTCACTAGAAATAGTCTTTCCCTCTATTCATAACCTCACATGGGAACTGATAGGTGCTTTATCTGAAAGATACTTTGCGTACTACTTCCTTATACCCTGGTGGTTCACTTGGCTCCCATGTCCAGCCCATGTGATTTTGCATGGCATCTAGGGGCCTCTTGCCCTAATCTGTGAGTTTCTTGTGGCTCTCATCTATATAATTTTGGTTGTCCATTCTCATAACACTATGGTAGGCATACACTCTCACCAGCAAGATGAATATAACGTGATTCAAAAAGTAGAATGTGTCCTTTACTTAAACATTGAGTCACCATGATGTCAGGACTCAAATAAAAGGAAAATTAAGTCAAAGGTCAAAGTTTTCATAAGTCTGGAAGTGGCTGTGAGAATCTTAAAGATTAGAGCATGGGAAAATGAAATAACTGGATAGCATGAGCCACATGGTTAAGGTCTAAAATTGTCAAAAAAACACTGTCTTATTTTTCAAGTTTAGACACCACAGTAAAGAAGATGTAAAGGCTAGGAAAAAAGAACTTATGTCTCAGTTGCTAAATCTATGTCAGGTATTGTGCTGGCCATAAGCCATTATATTTTATGTAATTCCTCCTGAACCAACTATGTTAGTGTGTTTGTGTTGCTATGTCAAAATAATGGATGCTGGATGCTTTATACAGAAAAAAAAGTTTTCCCAGCTGACACTCATGGAGGCTGAACTTCTTCAAGATTGTTTGGCTTTGAGTTAAGGCATTTTGGCTTTGATCACAACATGAAGATGGTATTGTGATAGGAATTCACAGAGAAACAGAGAGTAGGCAAGACCAAAGAGCCAGCCAGTATAAGAAGGTAAGAGAAAGGATGAAATAAGAAGTAATTACATGATAAGGATCAGCCTTTCTCTTTTGTAACAACCTACTCTTGGGCACTTGAAGTACTGTGAAACCTGATTCAATTTTAAAAGCCTGCTCTAACAAATTTCTAAGGGTAGTACTTTAGTTAGCTCATTACCTTCTACTATTCTAGCTTGAAAAGATCTTAACACCTTATCTACTACCAGGAACCAAGTTTCAGCACCTCAAATCCCAGAGGGCAAACAATATCCAAACCATCAAACAAATTGGATAGGTATAACATGGGAGCCAAGAACCAGGCTCATAGAGGTACAAGCCACCCTAGAGTACTGTTTCCTATGGCCCACTCAGTTCTGATCACTAAATACTTAAATGCAGGCTTTGCTCCCCCCCCAAAAAAACCAAAAAAACAAACATCATCAACAACAACAACAACAAAAACAACCATACAGAATCTTGGGAAACATCTTTATAGTCTTTGCTCTAGTAGAAGCAATAGTTCATGCCAAAATATTCTTAAACTTGGTCATGCAGGGTGTGTATTTTCTGCTTACTGAGTTATAAGTTATTTTCAAACTTAATGTAATCCATTTGCCAGGCACGTGAAGTGGGATCACTGTACTGGTGAATATAGAAGCGTCTATATTTAGTCTTCCTTTTGTTTTTAGATCTTGTACCAGCCTGTACAGCTCACAGCCATGCCTTTTCTTCTGTAAGCAGTCTAGATACAGACATTGTATGTGGCTCTTTCACTGCTTTATGATTTTTTATTATTCCTTTGTGACAGCTTTCTCTGAGTTATGCAAATGGTGTGCCAAGTGGGGTAGAATGAAATTTCTTCCATTTTATCTCTGTCCAAATAGAAGTTGCCTCATCTGCATATAACAGTTCCCTTTGCAACTCAGTTGTAGTAGGAAATTGGAAGCGGTTTGTATTTGCATTTCCTGGGGATTCAGACAAGAGCAGATGCCAATAATGGATGTCATAATTTGCTGCCTTCTCTTTGCTGCCTATAAATCTTTGAATATTTTTCCTACAATAGCAAGTGGGGAGATTCAGCAAGCATAATAGGGAGAAAGAAGATGTAAATCTCAGCAGTGGTGGTGGATTCCAGCTATGAATATTTCAGAAACAAGACACTCCCTTTAAATGAAACACTAATGGCTTGTAAGATACTGCTGGCCTGATGTGCTCTTGATTTCATTTAATAACCCACAGCTCCTGACGGCACAACATCAGATCCTGGCTGGCAAGTTCTAAAGGAAGGCTTTTCTTATCTTGCAATTTCAAATGCTAACCGTATTGTGGTATTAATGCTTGATCACCTCCATGCTATACCAGAGATACACATGACAAACAATTTAGATTTTAAATAATTTGTTTGTGGTTTTAAAATGAAAACACTTAGATATAATCTCTCTCTTTCTCTTCTCTTTCTGTCCCCCTTCACATGAACACAAATACATACATTAATATATATAAATTTGCACACTCACCAAAACTAATATTGAATCTTCAGTATGTACCTTCCTAAACCATTTTATTTACAGGGAGTTGTGACTGAACTGAGAGTAATGATGCTCCTAATGTCAGTATACTAAGAAAGCATGTTTACTTCAAGTATAGTAATTTTAGATTTAGATATTTTAAAGCAGATACTTCAGAAATTTTTTTTTTTTTACTACAAATAATAAATTGAGTTAATTTAAAGTTCTCCAAGCTTCTCTCTGTGTGAGTCCTTTTGATTGTTTTTCTTTAAACTTGAAACTTTCTATGCCACACAATTTCAGAAAGTCTGGAGCCAATAGCAAACAACTTTGCTTACAAACGTTTCTAAGCTGCCTTTCTATAAGGTGTCTATTATTACTTGAGTGAGATGTTTAAATATCTTAATTGGTATGAATGTTGCAAACTAACTCCAGTGTACTTCATTAACTAGCTATATTCAATGATGCTAATGTCAGGAAGAATTGGCAGGCTATTAGCTTAAAGAGAATAATCCAAGGAAAAGAGAAGAAACAAAACAAAAATTAACACCCAGTAGATAAGTTTTTCTTGAATTAAGAAGAATTAAAATCAGGTGTATTTGATTCTGAAATTAAATCCTCTCCAAACTTGAACCCTGAGAACTCATTGCCTGAGTACCCTTGTGTCTTCACTGTCTGCCTAATTACTTCTTTTTTCTTTCTTTACAAGTAAAGCAGCATCTTCATGAATTTTTTTAAATGTCTTATTCCTCCTCCAGTTGAGCATTGGTACCCTGTTCATCCCTTTCTGTATTCAGCTGTGAAAAGGCAGTTGCTAGCAGCTTGTGAACAGTAGATTATTGCATAGCCATTGATCTTCTGAAGCCTATCACCCAGAAAATTCTTTCTTTCAGAGAAGGCTCCTCTGGACACATAACCATCTTTCCACACATAGAATAAAGCCATTTATGATTTGGAGTTTCTCAGGCAATCAAGCTGAGGATTGGCTTCTGCCTGCTTCCAAGGATGCATTTAAAACCACAACCAAAAACCTGTTCTACCCTGCCTTCTTTGTAACCCAGTTCTCCAAAGAGAATCTCATACTATTATTTGCACAAGAGATTTTTTTCTTTGGCTTTGATTTTTGGAAACCTAGCCAAAGGCAATATCAGGAATGAGTCTAGAAGTCTTAAGATAGATCTCTCCATAGCCAGAGAACACAGACCCCCCCCCAACACTAACCAGAACAACAACAACAAAAACAATACAACATTCTATTCCTGGATCCCGGTAGAGTATTTGCCATTTGCTGGTCTGTTAGCCATGTAAGTGCTGCACTTCTCCTGCCATGGTCTGGAGAGTCTCACGACAAAGATAACTATGTGGAACTGGGAAGTTTTTACTCAGTGCCATTAGGGCCTTAAGGAGAGAGAAAAAAGTCTCAGACTGAGATTCAATTGCCAACTTGAAGAATCCATGTTGGCTCTTCCATAATTAAAGATTTACACCCCCTGTTTCCATGGACATGATGGCCAAGCCCAAATTTCTGGATAATGAATTCAGCCTTTTTTATTTTTTTAAATTTTTCTACCCCAATTAAGGATTAAGTCCTGTTCCTGATGCTTCATCAGATTTAGGCTGTGCCAGACTTTGAGCCTTTAATATAAATTCAGACAAAAATAAAAGTTCAGGACAGTATGCCTGGTCAAATACTTTAATGCATGTGATTACCAATCAAACATAATTTATCAGACGTCTTTAGGTATTTGTCTTGTTTTCAGCCCTATACCTAAAAATTGATGAGATTAAGTCAGGAAATGAGGCTGCCTGCCGCTGTCGTTGGTCATTTCCTGTCTAGGGGAATAGATGACATATTTCTGAAGGATACAGGACTTTAGGGAGTATGTGCTCTGTTGTTTCTTTTCCACAGCATTTTCTTTCTTCCTATTTTTTGTTTGTTGGTTTGGTTTGGTTTTTGTTTATTTTCCAAGATAGGGTTTCTCTGTGTAGCCCTGGATGTCTTGGAACTTGCTCTGTAGACCAGGCTGGACTCAAAACTCAGAGATCTACCTGCCTCTGTCTCCCTGGTGCTGGCATTAAAGTCATGAACCACCAACCCCAACTCCACAATATTTTCCGATGAAAAACCCTCATTGTATTTTTCTCTATGTGTGAATACCACTAAATTTATTTTTCTTTGTGTAAGCAATAAATGATCCTTACATCTGCTAAAGTAATTAAGGTTTTTATATTAAAATAAAAAAAAATCCTAGTATAAGATTTACCATTTTCTTTATCTATCCTGCATATTCCTTATAATTCTTTTTCTAGGCAATCTCAGAGAATTTGGCTAACATAGTTGCAAATTCCACATGTGGTTGGGATTCATACATATTTCTGCCCTCCTCTGTGGCCTGGGGTCTAATCTGGATGAAATATGCTTGTGATCTTTTCACTCGGCCTCCTGGTGAATTCCTGCAATGGAAAGGCAATCACTGGCCCTCACTCATGGGTGGTAGAGGGATGAGGTCAGGGGTATTAGTTTCCTTTGACTTGCTTGGTCACTAGACATGGAATGTGTACCACATCTTCATTTATATGTAACAGTTTCTTTATTGAACTCCTACAATATCTTCAACTGAGTGCTATCTTTCCTTTTGTGACAATCACTGCTTATAACATTAGTGTCCTCTAAGTGTGAATTCTAAAGTTTTACATAACCATTGTCAATTTAGGTCCCAGGAAGGATTTTTCTTAGGGTCACTGTTCACTTTATAAAATGTTACTCCTGTAAATGAAATTTTATTAGTGGAGCTAAATAGTTTTATATTTGTTGAACATGTTTCACTATCTGTTCATGACCCTTTTCCATAGGCATGTTCATTTCTCAAGCATCTCTTATGGTAGGATCATTAGTAGATTATACTCCATAACTTACAGTATCCCTAGTCTTCTGACATTTTTTAAAACTGTGCAGGGATGTTCATAGTTTGTAGTTTCAATATCTACATTTTTATATCTGACCTAAAAATTTATTATCCACCAGAGGTAAGAATCTTCTCCTCATGCTTTATTTTGGTACATTTATATATATTTTTTTATATTTTAGATTTAATGTATCGTAGTTGGAAGTTTCTCTGTCCGGCCTGGCTGGTCCCATAGCCTTTTAGTCTCAAATAATCACACAAAGGCTTATATTAATTATAAACCGAGCCTATGGCTCAGCCTTATTACTTGCTAATTCTTATTCTTAAACTAACCTGTGATTCTTACCCATGTTTAGCTATGCGTGTTGGCATGTTATTTTTCAGTGCGGCATTCTCCTCTTGCTTCCTCCGTGTCTGTCTGATGTCTGCTCTGCTCTTTCTCTTTCCAGCATCCTCCTTGCCTGGTTGCCCTACCTGTACTTTCTATCTGTGTAGCTTTCAGTCAGTCAGTGTTTTATTAAACCAATATTTGCAGTGACAAATATTTACAGTGTACAAAAGTATAATCTCAGAGCAAATATCTTCAAATGTACCTGTCAAAAGGAGATGGGGGGCTGCTTTTTTTTTTTTCTAGATAGTTTATGAGCTCCTTGGAAATCTCTTCCTTGAGTCTAACTAACGAAAGATACTCAATAATATTTGACTGCTATAAATCTCCTTTTTTCCTCTTGTTTCTTTAAGAATGTGGTATATTTGTAGTGACTGCTAGTTTAGACACTAGGAGGCTGAGGGAGATTAATTTTTCAATTCTTTTATTATAATGCAGATTATGCTTATTGTACTTCTTTGCAAAATTCTTCATTCTAATTTCTTTGCCACTCTCTGGTTTTAGATTTTCCAGCTAATACTAAAGGGGGCTGAAAGTAAATGTACCCACTCAGTTTCTCAGGCTTTCCTTCTTCTCTCCCAAAAATCACCTGTCATAATTTCCAATGAAGTTAGATCAACAAGAAGGAAAAGAGACCAACATCTAGTCTACCAAACATTTTGGACAAGCTAACTTTCCCACCTTCCACTGTCTTATAGAGGTCTATGGGGCCTTTTTTTCTGTTTTGGCCATAGGAAGACAAGAACTGTCTAAATCTCTCACAGAAACTGTAATGGCTAAAACAAAATATTGCCGGTGTTTCCAGAACAATCACAAATTATGTGTTAATAGACACCAAAAAACCCCCAAAACAAAAAACAAACAAACAAAGAAAAAAAACAACAACCAAGCAAACAAACAAAACCATTTTGAATCCTCTAAAAAATTTAAAGATTTGATGATATAAACTTATTTTCTGTTCTTTTTTAACTTGTATTATGTTTGTAAAATTATCACATTTGCCTGCCACACTGTCCCAAATAAACTTTGCCCACAGTCAGAATCTCCAAGATCCACATCCTGTCCTGAAGTTGAAAGGCCTGTGCAAATCATATTAGGAGCATCAACATATCCTACAAACCTGATACAGCATTCCTAGTCTTTGGTAAGAGTAAACAGTGTGTGACAGTCTCTGGCTAGCAGTGGATTCCTTGAGTCAAGTGTATACTGCCTTTTCAAGTTTATTACATGCTGTCAAATTGCTCATAAACATTTTGGGTCTCCTTATAGCAGTCCTAGGAATGGTATGCATTCTTTCTTGTTGGTCTCATATCACATCAATATTTGGCATTATCCTACTTCTGACTTTATACTTCATTGAAGCAGAGACCTTGTAGTTTCAGTTCACATTTGTCAGATCTATAAGTCTGCAGACACTACATCAAGCTGTGTCTTAGTTATCTTATACTGTAAGTCGTTTTTCTTCTTTGTGGTTTTGAAATTTGTTTTTTTACTTTTTGATCAGAGAGTTTTATATTATTGATGTGTTTTTCTTTTGTTCTATGAATTAGAAATGTCTTTTCCCATTTATGGCTTGTCTTTCAATTTGCAGTCTTTCAGTAATTTTATATTTTGCTACAATCAAATTCATCAATAGTTTCCTTTTGAATTGTATTCTGTTTTTTCTTATGAAAGAATCTTTTTTAAAGTTGAAGTTCAGAATATGTTGTCTGGTTTTGTTTGATCTACATTTTTTTTAACCATCAACTCTTTTGTCCATAGTGAAAGAGAGGGAGGAAGAGAGAGAGAGGAGAGAGAGAGATATAGACGGAGGGAGGGAGAGAGAGAGAAAAACAGGAGTAAGCCTACTTCTGTTATTCTCTAGACATTACAAGAGTTATGGTCTGCTCAGGAATGCAACAACTCTGTCTAGTATGTCAAGTAAGTAATTTAAATCACAGAATTAATTGCAAAAAAAAAAAGAAAGAAAAATGAAGGAACCACACTGAAGTAACAGGGACAAACAAGCATGAGAGAATTTTTTTTCCACTAATATATGTTTTTATTTTTTTTTGTGTTCCAAGCGATGTTTCTCATTCTTACAGAGTTATTACAAACAATACTTGGATAAATAAAATTTAACAAAGTATCTATGTTCTTTCTTCTATAGGAAAGCATGTGGAGAAGACAAAAATGTTGTGCCAAGAACTTATGAATGATTGAAGTCTCTCCCCCACTGCAAAACAATTTAGAGACATACTATCCCCAAATTCATCTTCTGAACCCATCAAGATCTTCCCACGTCACACTTATTCTAAGAGTAAAGCTCTCCTTCTTGTTATAAATACACTTTTGCCTCTACCATAAAGTCCCAGGCTTAGAAAGTTCTATAGAAACTTAGCTATTCCCCCTTATTCTTTTTTATTTTATTTTATTTTTTTATAATTTATTTTTTTCTTCTTCTTATTATTATTATTACTATTATGAACAAAGAAGTCACACTTTCTATCCTGTATATCCTTATTCAAGGTCCTTTCCCCCTCCCAACACATCAGGTCATTCTCTAAGAATGAGAGAATTTTTTAACAGGAAAAACAAACAAACAACAACAAAACTGAAGAAGAGCTGGTACAATCAGACCAGGAAGGTGTCAGTATTTCTGGGATGCAGCCCACATACCTAGGCCCACTGAAAGTCAAGGACTCTTTGGGCCTGCTACCCCACTGTACTTCCAGAGCTTATCAATATAGTTTCTTGTACCCCAAGATTTCTCAGATAAAATTACAGGTGAGAAAAAGTTGTTGATTACTGTTCAGAGTTCATTAAAACAAGCAAAGCCTCAATAAATCCGTTATTTCCCAAGACCACGAATGCCGATGTTTATAACTCTCTCCTGCTACCTTCTGGTTGTTGTGTTTCTAGTCAGTTCTCAAATCAGCCTCTGTCTCGCTTAGCTTGGGAAACTCATGTGTTGACTCCCGCAGCTTTAGCTTTTAAGGGTATGGATGTAATGACCCTATATTATTTCAGTAGCATTTACAAGGAATCTTGAGAAGTTTAAATATGGCTGACTTGTCTTTCCATTTTATCTCTTTTATCTTATTGTAACAAGCAGATCATACTTAGTTGTGTCATGTAAATTGCCATGTTGTCATGAATTTTTATTAATTTGGTAAATTGAAAGAGTACTTTTAGAATGATCTGGTTTGATTTTGCATGACTCATTGCAATTCTAGTTATATTTCTTAAATTTTAATACATCTTTAAAAGTTGTGTTTTAATGTAATTTAAGAGGGATATATTTGACATTTACATATGCTGCAAACAATGTAAAAATAACTTTAATGACTCAGTAGTCTTTGAGCTGTCACCTTAGTTTATTTACGTTTATTGATAGTACCAATAACATATTGCTGATTTTCCAGTTTCCACTGTCTGTTTGCCATGCTTCCCTACTTCCCACCCCCTCCCCTGGTGTGAATGTGTGGTAGTTTGAATAGGAATGGCTCCCATAGGCTCATATATAAATGCACAGTCATCCAGGAGTGGTTATACTTGACAGGGATTAGGAGGCGTGGCCTTGTTGGAGGAAGTGTGTCACCGAGTGTAGGGTTTGGAGTTTCAAATGTTCAAGCCAGGCTCAGTGTTGTAGTCATATGTTCTGTCCTGCCCAGATGGTCCTGCAGCCATTTGTGAAATAATTATTCAGACGCTTAATATTATAGTAACTGCTGGGTCAGTAACTTCAGCATAGCTTTTACACTTAAATTAACCCATAATTCTTATCTATGCTTAGTCACGTGACTTGCTGTCTTTGCTTCAGTATGGCATTCTCATCTCCCTTTCTTTTCATCTGGCTGGCATCTGCTGCTCTGCCTTTCCTCTTCCCAGAATTATTCTAGTTAGTCCGGTTGGCCCACCTCTATTTCCTGCCTCTACTGGCCTATCAGCAATTTATTAAACCACTATAAGTGAAAAATATTTACAGTGTACAAGAGCAATATCCCACAACAGAGTGTCTCCCTCTGCATGCTGCCTGTGAATCCAGGCATAAAGCTCCTCTCCATCACCATGTCTGCCTGCATGCTGCCTTGCTTCCTGCCATGGTGAAAATGGGCTAAACCTCTGAACTGTAAGGAAGTCATAATTAAATGCTTTCATTTATACAAGTTGCCATGGTCTCTTCACTGCAATAGAACACTACTTGAAGTAGTTACTCTGAAATTTTTAGCCTATCCAATCAACACAGTATCCAACAGGACATTAGAAGCAGTCATGGTTGTCTGAGCCTTTGCCATTTTTGCTGAGACTGTGTCTTGCTATATTTCCGCTTCTTGGGTTAATGGTTGTTATTGCTATGTGGTAAAGCTATGGTCGGTTAGCCTTGTCTACTGTGCACCAAATCCTTTGCTCACTCTTTATTCATACTCTGCCTCTGTCCACCACTGAATCAACATCTTTTTGCATGAAGCATATTAGAGAGAATACCCTTCAGTGCGTCTTCTGGTAGCTATTACAATCTACCTTCGTTTATAAAAATGTCATTTGATTCTAACTTATGTGAATCTATAATACTTGTTTTTTATAAGAATTTAAATTTTCTTCAGCTCATAGAGAAGGGCAAGTCACTATTATCCCCACTTCCCATTGGCTGCTGTTGAGAAGCCAACCCCTATGTCTGTTGATGGCCTTCTGTGTCTCCTCTTAGCTTATTTTTATAGTAATCTATTTGCCACTGTTGCTGTAGAAATTTCTTAAGTTTTATGGGATTGCTTGTATCTGAGAACTTCTTATCACTGTGAGAAACTTTCCAGCCACAATTTACTAGACTTGGAGCATTTTTCCTCTAGAGCGCCATTAGCTGTATGTGTAACTTTCTCAGGTTACTTCTGTCTTTAGCCTCTTGTGTTTTCAAGTTAGTCTCTGCGTGTTTCTTCAGTGGTCAAACTGGTTTTCCTCTCTCCTTCTCTTTATTTTTCCTAATTAAATTTTTCATATATTTTTATCATTTTCCCCTCCTACAGCTCCTTTCAGATCCTCACACTGCTACACCCATCCAACTCTATGTTCTCAATCTTTCTATCTATCTCTCTATCTCACTGTCACTCTCAAAAAAGCAAAAACAATAAACCAAAGAAAAATCAACACAATAACACAAAATCAAAACAAACAACAAAAGATCAGTAAGAAGCACAACAAACCCGCCCCAAACCATAGCAAATCAAAACAAAACAAATGGTCCACAAAATATGATTGAGTTTGTGTTATGTCGGACAACTTCTCCTGGCCATGGAGCCTGCCCTGGGGGATGGTCGATGCACTCAGTGACACACTTTCATTGGAGAAAATTAATTTCCCCTTTGACAGCATCAATATCCTATGAGTGTCAATTACAGAAGTCGCTTGCTTAGGGCTTGTGACCCCAAACCTACGCAGGTCTTGCATCCTGCCACTCACGGCAGATTGTCCAGGTGTGGGTCTCTGTCTTAGTTCCCAGCTGCAGCACGAACCCCGCTCTGAGATAAGAGCCAAGTGAGGCACTGATCTATGGGTGTAGCAGACTGTCATTAGGAGTCCTTTCTCTGCTAACAAACTAGTTTTTCTGATCACTGAGTTACTCTTCAGCCATGCCCAATATTTTTTAATGATCAATTCTTTTAGTTTTATAAGTTACTATTTATTTTCCCTCAAATTTTTCTGTTCCAGGTTTTTTTCTAGCAATCATCTTTGATTATGCTCATATGCTCAATAAAAATTATAGTAAACAGGTAGCTAGACTGAATCTAATATAAAAAAATAAACATCACTTATGAAAACATACAAGTGGCTTTTTAATGTCTTAAACAACTACAGAATTATATATTGTATGACACATTTATTTATTTATTTATAATTTATTTTTATGTGCATTGGTATTTTGCCTGCAAAAAGAATTTCTGTTCACTTTGAGCTGGATTAAAGACAATAGTGAGCTGTCATGTGGGTGCTGGGAATTAAACCCAGTTCCTCTGAAAGAGCTGCCTGCACCCTCAAACTCTGAGCCAATTCTCCAGCCCCCATGCATTTATTTTTAAAGATTTACTTTTATTTTCATTAGTGGCATGTGTATGAGTGTGCCATGTATATGTGTGTATCCTCTTCCATCAGAAGAGAACATTGAATGCTTTATTAAAGTTCCCCCACTGGCTTTGCTGGTAGATAGGCTTTCCCGTCTTTGCCCCCTCAGAGCCCACAGTCCTGTATTTCAGGTCTCAGCTTTACAAGCTTGTGTGAAGGTTTGACCGTCTTACTCTCCAACTCAAAAAGAGACCAAGCCTTGTTTTATGATCTATCATCTTCCTTTGATTTGTAGAACTAATGCCTCCTGATCTCACCCACACCCTGACAAGCTGTCACCGTGCATCTATGGAGTCCTTACCCATCCTCCTTTCGCCTCCCTTTTAACTCTTGGGGACTTTATATTTTCTTTGTGAGTTTGGCTTTGCATCATAAACATGGATTCCGTCCCCCCAATACTTTCAGATGTTTGTGGCAGAGGATTTTCTGTGTCTCTAATCTGTCCTATTGCACAATTGCTTTAATTCTAATAATCCTACTGCTTTATCACTTGGCAGTTGGAATCCTCTGTGTGTCTCTTCCTTCTAACTAACCCACTAGGCATGGAAATAACAGTTGCCACTGAAGGCTGAAATTTGTGTGGAACGCAATTGCCTTGTTTGAATTCCCAAGTTTAAGTGACTACTCCTAGCGCACAATGTCAAGGACATTTCTAGCACATAGTTTTATACTTTTTTTTTCCTTTGTTCACATGACTGGCTCAAGGACATTCCTGGTTCAACTTCAAGTCAGATGTTTATTTTACAATTTCATTAGTGGTAATGTGAGGTGTTGGGAATAGCAGCAGTTGGTGTGAAATGAATAAACTAGAGTTTGTGACTACTAAGTGTGACCTTCAGTGAAGGCATTATTCTAATGCTATTGTCATTCTATTTGAATCTCTCAAAGTGATTGGGGGGGATCCTGAGATTTTTATCTGGTTAACAGAGCATTGGAATATTAAATTCTGTTTTTAAATCCTTAAAACAATAATTTTAATGCCATTCATAAAAATGGAATTGAATGGCAACTCATTGGTTTTTGGTTTTTTGTTTTGGTTTTTCTCATCTCAGGAAAAGAGAGTCCTTACATAGGTCACATTAAAACTATTTGGGCAAGAAAACTGGACTGATGAGATTTCAATAGAAGTCTACTAAATAGCCTGTAGGTATGGAGGTTATATGAAAGTCTGGAGCTATCTGACCCAGAGTTTGGTTGAAAGAATTAAATATAGTCTCTAAAGCTTGTAATTAAAGAATTGTGGTGTCTCATCCTTTGACATTCTTCACCACTTTAGTACAGTCTCCTTATTCTGTGCCCTCCCACTTCTACATTTTGCCTTTTAGTCATACAGTCTAAGGAAGGCCAGAAATACTCAACAGAAGCCACTGAAGAAACTTAGAACTCTCGCTGCCCCATGAGCCAAGAGCCTGCTGCAGTAGTTATGATTCACACAGACACACACACACACACACACACACACACACACACACACAGAGAGAGAGAGAGAGAAAGAGAGAGAGAGAGAGAGAGAGAGAGAGAGAGAGAGAGAGAGAGAGAGAGAGAGGCAGACAGAACCCAAAGCCAGAGCACTCCTTTTAGTGAGAATGCCGGGAAGGACATTTGTTGCTCTTTTCCCTCTTGGCCTAGTAGAAACTTTTTAATGGTGAGTCACTCTTTCCTTTTTTTCCTTTCAAATTGAAGTAGGTCCATTTTGTGTCAGTGATTAATGAGGACATATTTTTCTTTAATTTTCTTTAATAGCACTAAAAGACCTCAAACCCTGTGATCTAATTTCTTCAAATAGCATGGGTAGTATTTTCTAGAACTCTTTCTCTCTCTCCCTGGGACTGGATTTGTTCTTACAGAAATGTACCTTCCACAGACTTCCAGTAGATGGCAGGTACAGTACTTCCAACATCTCACAATGTGGGGGAAAAAAAAAATCCCACAGCTCCGTACATAAAAATAGATGGTTACTGTGTTTTAATCTCGAGTGCAATGGAAAGGAGGGAGGAGAACTTGTGTTTATGGATCTAGCATCATATTATCATATAAGTATCTGCTTATTTTTGTCTTCTACTAAGAATACAAATGAAAATATACCTTTATCAGGGAATGCCTGTAATTCCAGATTGCAAATTAAGCACTTAGATGTTGAATAATATAATCACCATGTTATAGGTGTTAATTAAAGTGCTTGGTGAACAAAGATACATTAAGCAATTTTTAAATATAAATTTTGGAGGATGAGAAACTATTGTTTTATGACAATTACTGTCTAATCGGCTTCCATTTAGATTTTATTTATTCCTTTTTTAAGCCAGACTCCTGGATGGCAGAAATATAAATGCAGGTACATACATGGAGATAGACATAACAATCATTCCTTTGTTTTCTATGAATAATTAATCCCATAAAGATTCCTCCCACTTACTATAGATATGGACTTCTTCAATACACTGGGAAGTTTCTCTCTGCAAGCTATGGTAAAAAACAAGAAATCAGACGTCTGTTAGATAAAAAAAAAATCAGAATGATTTTTCTATATACAAGAAAAGACCACTGTGAAAGCTGAAAAAACAATTTATCATCTATCCATATATATGCTTTCATTAGAAATACATACAATTCAACACATCTAAAGTAGCCGGGGCTTTCAGACATGTTAGGCCTATGTAGTGAGTCTGTCCATTGACCTCGTCCCTTCAACTCTTGCTCACCAAGTAAACACCAATGTTGTATATTATTTTTCTGAAGGATCAAGAACTTAGTAATACATAAAACATTTAAAAAAAATCAAATTAGTTTACAATTTAAGTAGAAAGACAGAAGGTAAAAAAACGTGATTAAACTATAAAATATTACATTGGAGAAGATCAAAAAAAGACCCCAAAGTCCCATAGCTACAATTTTGATGAGATTTCAATCATATATATTTTTTGAGTGAGCAACTTATGTGTAACATAAATATGATAAATTCATCAAGAAGTCATGATATATGATTTAAGTACAAGGATGTACAATTACCCTCATTTGTTCATAACAGGTTGAATTTTTGTTTGTTTGTTTGTTTTGAGACTGGGTCTCTCTATAAAGCTCTGGCTGGCCTGGAACTCCCAGTGGTGTGCCTTACTTTGCCTCCTGTGCACAAGGGTTAAAGTTGTGTGCCAACACACCTGACCAGATTGAATGTTTTACATTACCAAATTATATTCCAACCCCTAAGTATCAGGTAAAACAAAATAATAGTGGTTAAAGTTAAAAAGAAAGAACATTAGAAGGCATTTTTAGTTAATCCAAAGCAGAACTGGAATCATGATTGTTTCCTTGGTATCTCCCTGAATTCATTCCAGAATTTAAGAATATTGCTTCAGTTCCATTTGAAATAATCTTCTTTGGGAATTTCTGTGTTTTCTATATCAGAAGGCAAAGCCAGCCAGATTAAGAATTAAAAAATAGCTCCCAAACAGAAAATCAACAATGCAGCAGAGTTCTGAAAGTGCTAGACTTGGGCATGACTTCCCAGCCATGGTATCTCCCACTCAGACCCCTTCTTTTACATGCTCTGTCTCCCCTTCTTGTCCCACACTTCTCTTGTTAACTCTGCTTCCTTCTCTGTTCTGCAGGAAGGCAGCCCATACTCACGATATTCTTTTATGAATTTCAGAATGAGGGCCTCCATCAGAGAAATGCAAATCAAAACAACTTTCAGACACAGAATGGCTTAAATTAAAGACACAGATGATAACCTATGCTGGAGATGATGCAGAGCATGGTGAACACTCCTCCATTGTTGGTGAGAGTGTAAGCTTGTTCAGCCACTCTGGAGTGCAGTATGGTGATCTCTCAGAAAACTAGGAATCAATCTCCCCAAGGATCCAGCAATACCACTTCTGGGTGTATACCCTAAAGGTGCACAGTCACACTCCAAAAGCATTAGCTCAACTATGTTTATAGCAGCATTATTTATAATAGCAAGAACCTGGAAACAGTCTAGATGCCCCTCAACCGAGGAATGGACTAACAAACTGTGGTACATCTACACAATGGAATACTACTCAGCAGTAAGAAAAAATGATATCCTAAAATTTGCAGGCAGGTGGATGGATTTGGAGAACATTCTCCTGAGGGAAGTATCACAAACTCAGAAAGATAAGCAGGGGATGTACTCACTCATTAGTGGACTTTAATCCAAAAGCAAAGCATGTCCAAGCTGCAAACCACAATCACTGAACAGCTTG
This sequence comes from Sigmodon hispidus, assembly GCA_004025045.1. Lineage (NCBI taxonomy): Eukaryota > Metazoa > Chordata > Mammalia > Rodentia > Cricetidae > Sigmodon > Sigmodon hispidus. Next base: position 19,498 of record PVIH01010488.1, on the reverse strand, counting down.
GGATCTGAAGCACCTTGGACCGACACTTTGGAGCCTGTTCCCTCCAGAGGAACACCTGACCCAGTCTTGATATTAGGATGAGAAGATTAGACTTGCCTGGAGTAGATGCTGAACAAATCCTCCTTGGGACCTTGGGACCTCCTGCTCTTTCTGGGGAGGGAATGGGAGGGGTAGATGGGGAGAAGAGAGAGTGAGCAGGAGGGGTTGGGAAGGGGAAGGGAGTTTGAAAGAGGAGAAACATGGATAAAAAATGAGACTTTATTCTATAAAATTAAAAAGAAGAAAAAACCAAAAAAGAGTGAGATCCTCAAAGCCATTGAGCCAAATTCTCTGTATCTTTATTTCCAGTCTTCCTTTGACTAGTTTAGACCCATCCAGGCAGTGCAGCAACAAGAAAGAAAAAGAATGGTCCTTTTGTTTGTTTGCTTGTTTTTTAATGACACTTGATAGTGGGAAGAAGAGAGTCACGTGTTGGGAAGTTGTCTCCAGGTGTGTCCATTATAACCAGGTAACAGAATCTAGCCCATGTCAAGGTAAGTAGACAAAGTAGTCCAAAAAGAACGTAGTTAATCCAACAGATCACCTTTCTCTTTTATTGGGGTCTTCATTTCCATTTGCTCATTTGCCTCCTCAGTCAGGCACATTATATATGTTTCCTTGCAACTAGAGCCACGGGGAGTTCAAGAATCACATAGAGAGATTACATCTTTAGAAAAGCCTTATAGGAATTATAAACTCTTCAGCTCCATCAAAGAATCTACCCAACATGACCAATCACCCCCAATTGGTTCTGCTACTTAAAAAAGGGGATGGTGGAAAGAATTCTGTTAACAGTGAAAAATGCTCCAAAGAATTTTCTCCACTGGTTAGAATGTAGGAGTAGGTAACTCCATTCTTTCAAACTCTCTCTTAAGGCTCTTTCAAACTCTCTCTTAAGGCAGACACACCACACAAATAGACCAGAATCATTGAAAAAAAATGTAGCTGAAAAATATGACTGCTTTAAAATGTGCTAAAAAATGTTAAAAACCAAACTTAAACCAACATCCAGCAGTTTTTGCATCTAGTGACACAGGTAAGTTATGACTACAGTACTGTAACACACAAGAGAAACAATCCATTGTCAAATTCATGGCATCATCACAGTAACCTGGGGGGAGAGGATAAGGTTGAGAAGTAGGAGATGCTTATTATTTGGATAGCCTTGAGAAAGCTGGGTGTGAGTGAACATTGAGCTCAATATAAAAGTCAGAACTGAAGAAATTATATCTAGGCTTTTCTGGGTCATCCTCTGGGCTGCCAGCTACCTGGAGTTTGGTTGCCTAAGGACTCTGATCTTTATTTTGTTTTGTTACAGTATCTCTCAGCTGTGTTAGTTGTCTTCATTCACAAACTAAGACATTTTCACTGGATCATGATTAATGCTTTCATGAAGCCCTAAGGAGACTGTGTAGTGGGATTATATTCTGTTACATTGTAAATAACCCTAACCTGCTTTCTGATTTAATAAAAACTCTGATTGGCTGAAGGCAGGCAAGAAGTGTGGGTGGGGCTACCAGACTGAGAAAACTTTGACAACAGGAAAAGCAGAGATGTCAGCAGACACAGGGGAAAGAAGACAATCATGCTGCTCTGAAAAAAGATACCGAGCCACATGGCTAAGCAGATTGCCAAGCAAGATCAGTCGGTAGAGCATGAGACTCAATCTCTGGGTCATTGGTTACCACTCTCTGACCCTCTTGGCTTGATTGTGGGTGGATCTGTTCTCTGATATTTCAGACTGGTTTTATTAAATATATCACAAGACTGAGTATGTCTCTAGATCATCAAACGAATTGTAGACCTTCTACTTTTAATTACAGGGGTTTTCCAGTGAAGTTCTGCATACAAATGTAGAAGAAAAAAGAGTCACCCACTGTCTTGCAAAATGCCTTTTAGGCTACAATACATATATCCCATCTACCCATGCTCCTCTACTCTGCAGAGTATGCTTTGATTTTCTTATTAATTAGAAACAGTCCAGTTTCTTGAGTTCTCTATATATTTTAGAGATCAGTCCTCTATCACTTGTAAGCTTATTCAGCCACTCTGGAATATGGTGGCTTCTCAGAAAAGTGGGAACCCATCTCCCCAAGGATCCAGCAATACTTTGGAGAGTATACCCTAAAATATATATTTTTATGAACGTATACCCTAAAGATGCACATCTGCACTCCAAAGGCATTAGCTCAACTATGTTCATAGCAGCATTATTCATAATAGCAAGAACCTGGAAACAACCTAGATGCCCCTCAGCTGAAGAATGGATTAACAAACTGTGGTACATCTACACAATGAAGTACTACCCAGCAGTAAGAAAAAAATGATATCCTAAAACGTGCAGGCAAATGGATGGATTTGGAGAATATCCTCTTGAGTGAGGTCTCACAAACCCAGAAAGATAAGCAGGGGATGTACTCACTCATTAGTGGACTCAAACAAAAAAGCAAACCCAAAGCATGTCCAAGCTGAAAATCACAACTACTGAACAACTTGGGATCTGAAACACGGCACCGGCACCTTGGATCCCACAACCCTCCAGAGGAGCACCTGAGCCAGTCTTGATGTTGGGGTGGGGAAAGCAGATCTGCCAGGAGTGCATGCTTGGGACCTTGGAACATCCTGCCCTTGCTGGGGAGGAGACAAAGTGATGTGGAGAAGAGAGAGTGACTGGAAGGGGTGGGAAGGGGAAGGGAGTATACACGGATAAAAAACATGACTTTATTCATAATAATAATGAAAAAGAAACAACCAAGTTAGTGAATTTCCATGACTTTTATATACAATCTATGTATTCATTTGTGCAAATATCCAACCAAGCATTTCCTGCTTTTAAGCAATTGAAGAAAACCTAATATGCCAGAAGGTGGGAATAATTACCACATGACAAAAATCCTTAATCAATTAAAAGAGCTTAGCATTAAAAGTTTCCAAAGCAATCAGTCAGACATTTACTATCTAAAATAGCAATCAGGAAAGAGTAATAACATAGCTTCCAGAATTATTAAAAATTAAAATAAGTATAGCTCCCCCGAAATGTGTAGTAGTTACATTAGTAAAAAGTATATAATACTGTCAATAGCAGTGAAGCACCTTATAATTCAAATGTACAAATTTTATAGTTAAATTTAGACTCACTCCCCTACACACAAATGAGTAGTTGTTTAGGAACTGAGAGAATCTCTTTCATCAGATTCCACTATTTTTATTGCAAACATATTGTCTTTGTAGCACAGAACTGACTTTAAGGGGCCATCATAGTATGAGCATGATAGCCGGGTAATTTTTGGGGAGGGCAACTCTTCTTTAAGTTTTCTAGGGCTCCACCTAGAAGCAGGTTTACCACCTTTGATTATTTACTCTTCATTTACTACATGATATTACATCCAAGATCATCCCAGGGAGAGTCATCTGTCATCACAGAGAGGGAAATAGTCAGATCTTCAGGAATCAGTGTATATTGACAGCTATCAAAGAGATGGGCTGTGTCAGTGATTACAGCCAGATGATCTTCAATAAGCTAATATATTAGTTTTTATCTATGGCTTCTTATTCTTAATATAAGAAGCAAGGTAATTATGCCAAAAATAAAATGTAAATAAGAAACAAAGATTATTCTGTTATGATTATGTTTATTCTTTTATTTAAAAGTTCATTATTAAATGCTGATAAAGATTAGAGATAGATCTAATAATACTCGGTGATTTTTTTTGATTTTTTAAAAAGTTTTCCCATACCCACCAGTGCTCCTCCTCTCTCCCCTCCTCTCAGTCCTCCCTCAGCCCCCCTATCCTTACACATGTCCATTTTCCACGAAGGCCAAGGAATCCTAAGGTGAGTCAGTTTGGTCTGAAATATCCAGTAAATCAAAGACCTATAAGTTATTTAAAGTTTCAAAATGTCTTTCATTTACAATATAGTTTTGAAAGATTTTAATTCATATAGAACCTCTTTTGGGGATTTAATGTGTGCTGGTCATAGGAGGTTTCCCATAGTCTTTGGTAGTGTATAGTAGTCAGTTAAGTCAATGTCATATGATTTTTGGTGTCCAAAATTAAACAGTCAAACTGTACAATAGACCATTAGGCTTTCTTAATATAAAGATGAATCATAATCAATAGATTATCCAGAATCACAGCTCCACCTTTAGAAATGAGGTTCCTGTGATACCAGGAGGGAGACCTTACATGACATCAAAAAGTCAAAATCTAAGAATTACAACCAACCCTATAGTAACAAAATCAATTATTCCACTTATTTGTTGCTATTTAGGATTAAAAATCACCGTAATATTTTCCCCCTCTGGATGCAATAAAAGTTCTGTGGAAATGTGGAACTTTGAAAATTAACATAACTATGAATTGAAACCGGTTCTTTTGGGTAGTACTTTGCTCTTCAGATGTAGGCACATCTTGATCACCAGATTTAGTGCCAAAGTCTCCAAAATTTTTAAGGGTCAAGTGTCTTTGAGTAAGTCTTTGAGCAAAATTTTGTATAATCAGTAATTAATTTAGTAATATAGAGAATGAGCATGTTTGTCTTGTTCTTGATTTTAGTAGAAGTGTTTTTGATTCTTTCCATGTAGAATGATGCTGACTATGAACTTGAAATAAATTGCTCTGTGTTGTTTGTGTGTGTGTGTGTGTGTGTGTTTTAAATCACTTTATTCACCCATCATTTTTTAATTAAATAAGAATGCTTTTGCTTAAAGTCCACTAATGAGTAAGTACATCCCCTAATTATTCTTCTAGTTTTGTGAGACTTCAGTAAGGAGGATATTCTCCAAATCCATCCATTTGCCTGCAAATTTTAGGATATCCTTTTTTTTCTTACTGCTGAGTAGTACTCCATTGTGTAGATGTACCACAGTTTGTTAATCCATTTTTCAGTTGAGGGGCATCTAGGTTGTTTCCAGGTTCTTGTTATTATGAATAATGCTGCTATGAATATAGTTGAGCTAATGCTTTTGGAGTGCAAATGTGCTTCTTTAGGGTATATGCCCAATAGTGGTATTGCTGAATCCTTAGGGAGAGTGATTGCCAGTTTTCTGAGAGATCGCCATACTGCATTACAGAGTGCACTCCCACCAACAATGGAGAAGTGTTCTCCTTGCTCCACATCCTCTGCAGCATAGGCTGTCATCTGTGTTTCTGATCTCAGCCATTCTGACAGGTGTAAGGTGGTATCTCAAAGTTGTTTTGATTTGCATTTCTCTGATGGCTAAAGATGTTGAGCTATATTTCAAGTGCCTTTCAGTCATTTGTAATTCTTCTGCTAAGAATTCCCTTTTTAGTTCTGAACCCCATTTTTTGATTGGGTTATTCAGGAGTTTGGGTTTCTTGAGTTCTCTATATATTTTAGAGATCAGTCCTCTGTCACTTGTAGGGTTGGTGAAAATCTTTTCCCATTCTGTAGGCTGTCGTTTTGTTTTAATGGCAGTGTACTTGGCCTTACAGAAACTTCTCAGATTATTGTTCTTAGTGTCTGTGCTACTGGTGTTATATTTAGGAAGTTGTCACCTGTGCCAGTGTGTTGGAGAGTATTTCCTACTTTCTTTTTTTATCAAGTTCAGCATAGCTGGTTTTATGTTGAGGTCTTTGATCCACTTGGATTTGAGTTTTGTGCAGGGAGATAGGCTTGATTCTATTTTCATTTTCCTACATACTGCCATCCAGTTATGCCAAAACAATTTGTTGAAGATACTATCTTTTTCCATTGAATATTTTGGGCCTCTTTGTCAAAGATCAGGTGTTCATAGGTTTTTGGATTAATGTCTGGATCCTCAATTCTATTCCATTGATCCACAAGTCTGTTTTTATGCCAGTAGCAGGCTGTTTTTATTACTGTAGCTCTATAGCATAACTTGAAGTCAGGGATGGTGATGTTTCCTGAGGTTCTTTTGTTGATCAAAATTGTTTTGACAATCCTGGCTTTCCTGTTATTCCAAATGAAATTGAGTATTGTTCTTTCAAGGTCTGTAAGAAATTACATTGGGATTTTAATAGGAATTACATTAAATTTGTAGATTGCTTTTGGTAAGATTGCTATTTTTGCTATGTTTATCCTTCCTATCCAGGAGCATGAGAGATCTTGAGATATGTCCCTTGTATCCCTAATTTGTCTAGGATGTTTTTCATCAAGGTATGTTTGTATTTGCCAAAGACTTTTCCTTAATCTAACCAGATGACCATGTGAGTTTTTTTCCCTTTCAGTTTGTTTATATGGTAGATTATATTTATAGACTTTTGTACATTGAACTGTCCCTATATCTCTAGGATGAACCTTACTTGATCAAGGTGGATAATTTTTTGAGGTGTTCTTGGATTCATCTTGCAAGTATTTTATTGGCAAGTTTTTGCATCTTTATTCATAATAAATATTGTTCTATAATTTTTTGTTGGATCTTTTTGTGGCTTGGTATGAGGGTTATAGTAGCTTTTTGTAAAGAATTGGTCCATGTTCATTTAGTTTTTATTTTGTGAAGTTATTTGAGGAGAATTGGCAATAATTCTTTGAAAGTCTGGTAGAATCTAAGCTGAATTCATCTGGACCTCTGTTATTTTTGTTGGGATACTTAACTGCTGCTTCAATTTTACAAGAGATGATGGATGTATTTAAAATGTTTATTTATTCTTGATTTAATATTGGTAGGCAAAATATATTTAAAAAATTAATTTCTCTTTTATCTTTTCAGTTTGGCACAGTGCAAATTTTTTTTAATAAAGTAGCCCTCATGGTTCCCTCATGACTTTCTTCAGTGGCTATTATATTGTCATCCTCTTCATTTTAGTTTGTTTTATTTGGATCCTTCTTTTTTGATAATTTGATTAAAGGTTTCTCATTCTTGTTGATTTTCCCAAAGAACTGTTTCTTTCATTAATTGTTTGTATTATTTTTTTCCTGTTTCAGTGATTATAGCCCTGAGCTTATATTTTGCCATGTACTTTTCTGTTTTGTTATTTCTTATTGTTGTTTCAGAGCTTCCAGGTATGTTGTTGAGTTACTAATAAGAGATCTCTCCTCCTCCTCCTCCATCTTACGGAGGCTCTTGGTGCTATGAACTTGCCTCTTGGAACTGTTTTCATTGTGTCACATATTATTTGGTTATGCTGTTCTTTAATTTTCATTCGATTCTAAAATATTTTTAATTTCTTGATTTCTGTCTTGATTTTTATTCATTCACTAATGAGTTGTTTATTTTCCATGATTTTGTATATTTATCTATTTATCTATCTATCTATCTATTTATTTATTTATTTATTTATTTATTTATTTATTTTGCTGTTTCTGCTTTAATCCCTGGTAATAAGATAGGATTCAGGTTGTTATTTAAATTTCTCATATCTGTTGAGACTTGCTTTGTGTCCTAGTATGTGGTATTTTGAAGGAAGTCCCATGAGATGCTGAGAAGATGACATATTTTTTATTGTTTGGGAAGAACGTTTTATAGATGTCTGGTAGGGCCATTTGATTAATATTGTTATTTAACTTCAGAATTTCTTTGTTCAATTTTTGTCCGAATGACCTGATTATTTGCAAGAATGAGTATTTAAGCCACTTACTATCACTATGCAAAGGTCAATGTGTGATTTTAGCTGTAGGATTTTCTTTCATGAATTTGAATGCCCTAGGGTTTGATGCATAGATGTTAAGTATCATTTGGTGGATTTATTTTTCTTTAATAGATATGTAGGGTTTTTTAAAAAATTAGTTTTGGTTTGTGCTCTATTTTATTCCTATATTATACTGATTTACTCTTTGGGTCCATTTGCTTAGAATATCTTTTCCCATCATTTATGGTGAGGCAATATTTATCCTTACTGTTAAGGTATGTTTTGCTGGCCAAAATCAACATATAAAAATAACACAAATAAGCCAGAGGCACTTGGCAAGACAGATTAATAAAAATAGTTTAAATTAAGATGTAAGAGCTAACTGGCAACATGTCTGAGCCATAGGCCAAACAACATGTAATTAATATATGTTTCTGTGTATTTCTGTAAGATTTGAAGTCAAGTTTAGATCACTGGCCAGACAGGCCAGAAACTTACTCTTACTACAGTGTTTCTTAGATGCAGCAGAAAGAAGGATACTGTTTTCTGTAAGTCTCTATCTTTTTTGGGGATATTTGAGACTGTTAATATTGAGAGTTTTTGATGAACAGTGTTTATTGATTTCTGTTGTTTTGTTATTATCATGTAGGTATTTCTACCTTCTTTTGATTTATTATTCTGGAGTTGTTTCTCCTTATGTTTTCTTTGGTGTTGTTAATTTCTTATGACTGCATTTCATTTAATACCTTCAATACACATGGACTGATAGATATGGCTTAAATTTGGCTTTATTGTAGGGTGTTTTTCTTTCATCTATTGTGATGGGTATAGTAATCTTGGCTGACATTTGTGGTCTCACAGTGTTTGTAGACTATCAATACAGGTCTTTCTGGTTTTTGAATTCTCTATGGAAAAGTCCAATATCATTCTAGTGGGTCTTCTTTATCTGCAATGTGGTCTCCCCCCCCCCGACAACCTTTATTATCCTTTCTTAGTTGTATACACATATTGTTTTGATATTATGCATCATGGGGAATTTATCTTCTGGTCCTTGTCCTGTCTATTTGGTATTCTGTATGCCTCTTGTAACTTGATAGAAATCTTTTCTTAGATTGGGTAAAATTTTCACCATGATTTTGTTAAAAATAGGCACTGTGCCTTTGACCTGTGTTTCTTCTCCTTCTTCTATCCCTATTATTCATCTTTTTTTTGTCATAGTGTTCCATATTTCCTGGACGATTTGTACTAGATTTTTTTTAGATTTAACATATTCTCTGACTGAGCTATTACTTCCTCCTTCTTGTCTTCACAAACTGAAGTTCTCTCTTCTATGCCTTGTAACTTGTTAGTGAGACTTACTTCTGAGATTTTTGTTTGATATCCTAGGTTTTAAATTTATAATTTTATTTCAGTTTAGTTTTCTTTAGTCTAATTCTTATTTCTTGTCTTACGATATTTTATTATTTTACTTCAAGGTTTTTATTATGGGATTCATTCATATCTTCTGTAATATTCTTGAACATATTCATTATTGCTATTATTGCTTCAGCTAAATTGCATTTCCCAGGGCCCATTGCAATAGTGGCTTCTGCAGGAGGTATATTGTTTTCATTGTCCATGTTTGGTTTAGTTTTCTTTTGGCTTTTGTTTATTTAATTTTTGCTAGGATCTAGTTACCTGGAGTTATGATGTTTTGCTGTTTCTAGTCATTGTTGAGTGAGTGTTTCAGTTTTGGGTCAACAAAACTACTCTGGGTCCTAGGCAGGTGTGGTGACCATGGAGTCCCTGGTGAAGAGCAGTTCTGTAGATCAGACACATGGGGACTGACTGTGAGGAAAGGATGTGTGTGTGTAGGGAGGCAGCGGAATCTGTCTAGGGTTCCTAGGGGGCTGGAAGGCTTACTAAGAGGCAGAGTCTCCAGGGAATGAAGGTAGAGTGGGGGAGGGGTCTTAATGGAGAGTAGGGAGGAAGTGAAAATTACTTACCTGCTTTCCAGGCTAGTGTGGCCACTGGGGATCCCTGGTAGAAAGTGTTTTTATGAATGGACAGCTGACACAAAGGGATGGAGATGGGTTAGAAGGGAAGGTTGAAAAGCATGGCGGTAAATAGCTGAGAGGACCATCGGTCCACACTAACAGGCCAAATCTCAAGGAAATCTAAGAAGCAGTCTAAAAATCTTATAACAGTTTTCTAGTTGGACTTTTTATTTTCTATTCAAATATTTAAGTGATTTACTGTATTTCCTGATTTAGAGAACATTCCACAGCGTTGACAAAAGAAGGAATTGCCGATGCCTTGTTTCAGAAATGAAAAGCATTATTCCTAGAGGGGAAATGAATTAAGGCATACAAAGAATGTCCAGGAAGTCATCTAGTTAAAGTCTTATTAGCATTTCTTGTGTGTTTCAATTATTAATACAATGTCAGACTTCCTTATTGATATCTGCACATCTGTGGATTTTTCTATTTGCTCTGTTAGTGGCCAGTGCATCTGCCTTACAGATAATACAGGGGCCAAAGTTTTGTAAGTTTTTTCTGTTATGAAACATGGTCTAACACTGGTCTTAAACTCATGTCAGTCTTCTTGTATTGACCTCCTAAGTGCTTAGATAACACACCAGATACGGCTTTATTATGTTTCTTTTATATTGAGAAATGCACTAGCATTCATATGAAACAGAAAGAAAATTTGGGTTGTCACTTCCCCTTTTACAACTAAAAATAATTCTGTAAACATCTATGTATAAGTTTTTGTGTTAACATGAATATTATTTGCTTTGGGATAAATATCCAGTAACAGGTCATATAGTTGCATGTTTAATTGTTTAGTATAATCTGCTAACATTTTCTTTTAGAGTAGTCATTTTGCATTTTCAAGAACAGTGTGTAATTCTGTTTATGTATTTCCTTTGGTTATATAAAAATAGCTCATTGTGGTTTAATTTTCATATTAATCTTCCTTTTGTTCTTTTTCTGACATAGTGTCTCATACAAGTCTGGATGGGTTTCAACTCCCTATGTATTTGAAGAAGATCTGGAACTTCCTGCAACCACATACTGAGTGCTGGGATTACAAGTATATACCATCATGTCTTGCTATATTATTTCCTTTTTCTGATGGTTGAGTTCAGTCTTTTATATTCCTATCCCTTGTTAAATATGTAGTTTGAAAATACTTTCCTCAGTCTTTTGCTTGCCTTTGTAAACCCTGAATCCTTACAGAGAATTTTTATATAGATTTAGAATTTTATGAAGTTCTATTTCATTGTAGATTGTAAATTTAGTATCAAGACTAAAAATTACTATCCTATCTAGCTTATATAGTACTAGAGGTGTTTTGTAGCTACTGGCATAGAAAATGTCAACGGTTTTACTCAGTCCTGAATGATACATACTATAACATGGGTCTACTGCCAATATGTAACTATTGGTACAATCGTGACATATAGGTTATGGGATTAAGAAACCACTTTCTCTTGGATATGAAGCTTGCTCTATAGAAGAGATTTTATGTCTGGTACTGTATTCTTTGCCAGAAGCTCATGAGTGAGGATATCTGAAGCCCCAGGAGAGAATCTCTTATTGTTTTGCTACATGATCATGTTGATCAAACTGCATTCTAAATATTTATATTCATATCCATAGATTAATGCTGCTCTTGTTTGATCATAGAGGTTTCTTTATGCAATGATTAATGGGTAATGCAGAGATACAGCACTGATTAAAACACAGAGTACAAATGACCGTGAGTGCTCAGATGTGGTGAGCCATGTGTATCAGCCTCCCCTCATCCAAGGCGCAGAAAACATTTCAGAAGCAGGGACTGGTGGATGTGAGAGCTGGCAGGTGTGTAGGAGAGCTGTAAATTGCTGATTTCTAGATATGACATGATAGTTCTACACATTAATTCACAGAAACTGTGTTTACCTGTTCAAGATGAAACCAGTTAAAATTTCAGCACAGACTTGGAAGAGGTTAGTGAAGCTGCATCTGTATCAGAGGAGTTCCTGGCAGTTGATGGCTGCTGCAGGAGGGACATTCAGCCATGGAGATGTGGCCACGGGTAGGTTGCCCATACCCTAGTGGATAGACATGCTTTCCTGTACATAGGGGCAGCATTAATTGGACTTGGTATTATTTCTAGCAAAAATAAATTTATAAAGGACATGAGGTCAGGAAAGATGGAATAGGGCCTTAGTGGAAAGTTGGAAGAAGATAGTGGTAGATAGATATAATTAGTATACACCGTATAAATGTATGGAATTTTAAAAATCCTACTGCTTTATGAAACATTTTTTGGTTTGCTTTTTAAGATATTTTACAGCTCATACATTACATTTCAGTTTAGGCTAACCTATACTTCAAATTTTGTACATAATATGGGGTTTATCACAGAGTATTTTCTTTATGAATTTATAGTTCAATTACTTTCTGTGGTTTATTCAAAGGTTTTCTTTTAAGTCACTTGAATTTTTTTCCTCAGCTTTGCAGATGCCACTTGGGCATATTGGTTCTCAGGAGTCTCCAGTGCCCTGATCTACTTGTCTGCATCTACTAGTAGCTTATAGTTTTGGTTATTAGATGCATAAAATAAATCTTGAAACTTAGCAAACAGAGTCTTATTAATTTTTAAAATTGTCTTAATTGTTCAATTTCTTTGACTCTTTGTTAAGATATTTTACAGTTATTTTATATATACAAAAATAGTGAAATAATTTTTTTAGTCTGTCACCTGTATATAAAGAGAAATAACTGTACAATATTAAATTTTTAATCCATAAAATTATTGATTTTTTCCATTTATTTAAATTTCTTTCCTTCATCAGCATTACATAATTTTCAGTATATGAATTTTATAAAATATTTTACAACTATATATAAATTTATTTTTAGTAGATGTAGACGGTATTTTATTTTAATTCACATGTAATCATCGTTAATATGTAGAAATACAGTCATTTTTTTCTCTTTATTTTGTGATCATGTGGCCTTATGAACTCACTTATTAGTTCCAGATAATTTTTTGTTTTCCCCTTTCCTTTCCTAAACTACACAAGTTCCCACAGGAGTTAAAATTCATTGTTGGTTTCAGTAGGTCGATGAGATTTGAGCTTTAGCGTGCAGAAGGAATGGCAACAATGTAGCACAGAGAGCACCGGCTTTGGCGAAATAGTGTGTCATTGCCAGCTACTGGTGCCAGCAAAAGATATAGCTGAGTCTCACATGGGACACCAAAGCTGAATTTGTAGCCAGCCGCCGGACCGCCTCCTCCCCTGCCCCCCCCCCCCATGATGAGAACAAACTAGGTGCGAAGGTACAGTTGCTTACTAAGTCTTTCTTTTTTTCCCCTCTTTTTTAAATTTTTGAATAAAGTCTCATTTTTTTATCCATGTATCCCCTTGTTCAAACTCCCTCCCCCTCCCGCCCCTGCCAGCCACTCTCTGTTCTCCCCATCTCCTTATCTCCTCCCCAGCAAGGGCAGGAGGTCCCAAGGTCCCAAGTTGGTTTAGCTCAGCATCCACTCCAGGCAATTCCACGTTTTACAAAGCCTTTCTATCATCCATTCTATTAAACAAATACTGGTGATTTCTTTCCCCCTTCTGTCTTAGTAAAGGAAGGAAATAAGGAGGGCCAGTAAGAAATGGCTATAAAGAGATCGGTCTCATTGGTTTGGCCAAGTGTCCTCTCAAGTCTATATGCTGATGGTTTGATCTCCCATGTGACACTATTAGAGGAAGCTCAAACTTCAGAAGTTGGGGACTTGGAGGAGTTACTAGGTCACAGGGAGAATGCCCTCAGGGGGTTGTGAGACGCCTGCCTTTTGTTTTGCATTCTCCTCCTCCTTCTCCTCCTCCTCCTCCTCCTTTGCTTTGCTTTCAGACTAATGAGCATGAAGCCTTTTGCTTTTCTGTCTCCCACAAGCTTACCTCATTCGAGGGCCCAAAGTCAAGGGCTCCCCTATCTTGGATTGCATACTTCTAACTCTAGAATCTTTTTCTCTTTTTATAAGTTAGTTATTTAAGGTATTTTTAATGGTAACAATAAAATGACAAACAAATGCAATTATAAATATACACATTTACACATATTGGATAGGTGAAAACATATTAAATAGTGTATTTGTTTACTGCACTGAGCTTTGGATAAAACAATAACCAGGAAACACAAAGGAAGGGGTTATCATACATAACACATTCAAACTCCTTTATGGTATGTATTCTACATATGTGTTCTAAATACCTTTTGAGAAATGTTGGGCTGTGTATATTCAGTCAGGAGGAAATTGCATGCTTATTTCAAAGCAGTTGTTAAGTAATGCAATATGCCTTCACAAAAATATAATCAAGCAAGTACTCTTTGCAGCAGAAATGGTAGTGAGTATGAATATCAAAGGTCATAGTCCTTTGATCTGTGTACAGGCTGCCAATGTCTGGAGCCTTCAGCAGGTTATCAACTGTCTAAATGACCCTGTTTTCCAGAACAGAACATTCTGAAGAAAATATTTTTTTTCAAGCCTTTGGTTGCTGTAGAACATGACAAACAAGTTTGTATTGAAGCAAAAATAGGTAACTTTCACTTCAAGAAGTAAACATGTTATCCAAAGAAGTACATTTATCATCAGAAATGTCTGATTGTTTCCTGAATGTTAACTTTGCAACTGAATTTCTATTTCTGTTTATCTCCCACTGGAACCTTTTCCTGGCGCATACTCATTCTAAACATAATTTCTTGTACATACAGTGATCTCCCAACACACACACACACACAGAAAGAGAGAGATACGCAAATATATGTAAGTACATTTATACACATGCACATAACAATCAAGGCATATATAGAAACATACATACACACACATGCATACCAATATATTTATACACATACGCATGCTTATATAACACACACATATATATGCAGACACACAGACATATACAACCATGCACACACATATCTTTTTATTTTTCTGTGAAAATACATATAAAGTCATTCATTGACATCAAATTCTTCCCTCATACAGACCAGAAGTATTTAGTTTTTTACCAGACAGGACAAATGTGGGTTAAAGTGATCATTTACTAATGGTTGCATTTCTGAAAAGGGAACTGAACAGTGTAAACACTCCTTTATCTTTACCTTGCATTGTTGCTAAGACACCTGACATAAAACCTTGTTGGAGCAACTTCCAATCAAGCTGTAAGAGTTTGTCCTTATTTTGAGCTCCTACAATTGAACTGAAATTCAGTTCTCTATTTAAAACACACTTTCAATCACTTGTGCCTTGTTCCACAACATCCACAAACTCCTCTCAAAGAAAGGAGTTATTGTTGGAAGGATAAGTGTGATTGCCCCAAGTAAAATGAGCTTACCTTCTATCAGTGAAGAGGTTTTGAAAACTCTCAATATAATTTAACTAAGTAGTACCAAAAGTTCCAACAGTTGCCCAGAATAACATACACATACAAAAACCACACTTTTCACATGCTCACCTCTGGTTTCAGGCAAACCCTGCAAGGAATGAGATGGGAGAGGTTGTCCTAACACAAGACAATTCTTAAGTTTTATGTTTTGATTTGAAACACCTTGAATTCTTTCTATGTACCTTTGTACCCTTCTGGAAAGCCTGAGAACTTAAGCCATTTTAATGAAATTTTGGCAGTCAGCACATGCAGACTCAGGATTTGAGGCTGCTGTATTCTCTTACTGATTATCCATCCCACGAGAAATGCTTAGGAGACCTCTGATGATGGCATAATGGGTGGACATACTTATCACTTGTCATCCTGAGTTCTTTCCTTTGAACTTTCCTATGCTTTCAATGGTTTACAATACTCAAATTGCTCAGAGAGGCAAACATATAACACAAATGGAGCGAACAGAACCCTCACAAGGTAATTGTTATCCAAACTGGCTTTGTATCTCTGGTGGTTTGGATGAGAATTGTTCTTCATAGGCGCCTGTGTTTGAACACTTAGTTCTCAGCAGGTGGCATTATTTGGGAGGTTATGAATCTTAAGAAGGTGGAGGCTTGCTAGAAGACATATATCATGAGGGGAAGGCTCTGAGGAGTTATAGCCTGAACCACTTTCCTCTTGCTTGCCTTTGTATTCAGATGAAAATATGGTCATTAAACTTTCTTCCTCTGCCTGTGCCAAGCTTTCCATAATTCAGTGTGTCTTCACAGCCATGATGGATCTACCTTTTTTAGAAACTTAAGCCAAAGCAAAATTGTAATTCTCTAAATTGCTTTTTTAAGGTGTTTATCATAGAATCAGGAACAAAAGTGTTATCTCAGTCTGGATAAATTTTTAGCTAACATTTTTAAGATTTATTTCCAATAAAAATAGTTTTTGAAATAATTGGGGAATAGTGTAAAAAATACTTGTAGGCCCATAAGGATTTATAGAGTTTAAATTACCGTTTCCCAGGTATAAAATAAATATGGTCTCCTTAAAACCTGAACTAGGAAACTCAAAATAAACAAATTGGCAAATGAATGAACAAAATGACTATTGACTGTAGTGTTGAACAAGTCCAATAATGTTAAGTGACCATATGAAATTTAGAGATTTAGGTCTATGTGGTACATAAACATTTCTGTTTCAGTCTAATTACAGAGCACACAGTATTTTTCAGAACTAAGCCAGTCATTACCCTTTCCCTCTGTTTGTGCAAACTAAGTCATGTTTTGAACTCTTGAACCAATGCAATGATGAACTCAAGCAATAGTGATAGTAAGGGAAGGAATCACTCATATCATGAGCAAGAAATTTTACATTAGTATTAGTTTTTTTCTAGATAATGTTTTTCTGTGTTGCACTGGCTATCCTAGAACTCACTCTGTAGACCCGGCTAGACTAGAACTCATAGAGAACTTCCTGCTTCTGCCTTTCCAGTGCTAGGGTTAAAGGCCTGCACCACCACCACCTGGCTGCATTGTCTACTCTAAAACATATGACTGTAAACAAAATATTGGTCTGTCCACTTTCAAACAAAGACATAAAATCTCAAAGTGTTCAGATCACTTGCAGGGTCATAGAGGGGGGAAAGTGTTTGTAATGTCAAACTTTGAGCTCAGTTTTGTCTAATTGCTAAGTGTATATCACATTTCATTCAATTTTGCTGTGAATAAAAATTAAAAGCCATGAGCTTTATTATAGACTTAAGTAGTCAAATTGGAGTTCTAAATAACATTTTCTTGGTCACTGTTCTCTTTACTAGGAAAAATAAAACTAGAGTTGAACTAGATGAGTGCAAGACAAGACTTGTAACAGCCAGAGTAAGGTAATTCAAATAAAAAATAACAAGAATTCTTCTCACTGGCTGATTTTCCCTATAGCTGGCTAGATTGCCATTTGCAATTCTCCAAATAACAAATAACACAGATCAGAATATACAACTTTACATTTAAAAACTTTAGATGTACTTTTAAGGACAGACTGACAAATCTACCAGAGCTTAATGATCCTTTAAAACATGAAAACTTTCTCGGTGTCAAGTGAACCGAGGTTGGTACACCCACGTGCATGCATTGTCTTCCTTGTCATAGTGACTATTTTAGAAACCCAGCCAGCATTCCTCTGTGTCCCCTGGTGTCAGGTCCCAGTGTGACCTACCAAAGGAATCATACCACACTCTCTATGAGAGCACCTATGTAAGGCCTTTAGAGTGCCTCAGCACACACTTCAGACAAATGGTGATACTTTTACTTAAAGAAGGCTGGGTTCAAAATGCCCACTTTCAAGGTTGGAGGGCATAGGTAAATAGTGCAGGGCAAACTTGAGTCCATAAACTTGATTCTCAGGACCAACAATGTGTCCATGCCTACTTCCTGCACTATAATTTGCTAAGAGTTATAAGCATACTATAAGTTATAAACTTAGAATTATAAACATTTAAAACAAAGATATCAAACACATTTGTGTCTCCAATGAAATGACAATGAATTTCAATTTGATTTAATATTTTGGCATCTTTGTGTTGCCTATCTGATTTATTGTATTGATTCCTTTTTCCACCAGTTCTAAAGAACTTATCTGGAATCATGCTAGCATTGTTGACATAGACACATGCCAGTGGATGATACTTTTGCAATTGTTCTTTGCTTAGACATAGATCTATAGTTTTCATTGTGTTGTTTCAATTTCTATTGGACAATGGTAATTCTCTCATCTTTCATTTAGAAATTTTTAAAGGGATCTCCTGAGGCATATGTAGTCCAGATATTGTCTAAAAGTTTTCCACTGACATCATATGTCATCTAACTATCAGGACTGAGGCTTAGAACTTTCAAGAAACTCTCTGAAACAGCAGTATAAAATGTTTATTACACAGAAGAAAGAAAACAACGGTGGAAACATGGATTCTGACAATTTCGAATAGTAGTGTGAATAGTAGTGTGACCTGTGCAAAGACAGGCTGAATATGAAGAACGTTCCAGAGATGCTTTAGCAGAGAAATTTGCTTATATATTTCTTTTCAGAGGAGTAAAAGGAGATTTAAAAGCCATTTGTCCATATAAATATAAAATAGTACTCTCAGTTCAAAATGAATCCTCTAAGTGATCATAAAAGCACATCAAATAGTTTTTCTTTCTCAGTGACATATAGAAAATTTGTGTATTTTCTGGATTCAGTGATGTTATGATCAGAACATCCAGAGATTTAGATTGTAGTCAACATCTTCATTCTATACTGAATTAATTGAATGATATTGTAAGTTTTGCTTCAATATAGTTTTAAACTGATCACCATTCTCCATCTGCATATCTTCTTCATGAATTACAAGTATTATACTTCTTCCAAGATTGATGGAGACTTACTTGCCTCTGTTCTCTTCCCAGACAAATGCAGCCTTCTTAAATACTGAACAATCTCTATGAAATGCCTACATTAAGGACATTTCTCAGGTTGAACTCTCATTTACTAATATGATTGGTTTTTTAGGAGGGGATCTTTAAATAGGCTCATATATCAGGTGCTATGTTGCCTACTGATGGACACTGAGAAGTGATTACACACTGAGAACTTTGAACTAAGTAGTGAAACCATTTTTTGTAGATTCACAATCTAATGCCATTAAAAGGAGACAGGGCCTAGTTGGAGATAATAGGTCGCTTATTTCATGTCCTGGAAAGATGTGTCTTGTCTCTGCCTTTTTCCCACATTTGCTTCCTGTTCATTGGGATGTAAAGTGCTCTATCAGGCTTACACTTCCATGATATTTTGCCTGGGCACCTTGGATCTAAAATAATGATCCAGTTTACCTTGAACTGATACTGTTAAAGCTGAGTCAAAAATAAATATTTCTTCCTTTTAAATTGCTTCTACCCAGCACTTCTCTAAAGATAACAGATATCTGACTAACATGGTTTATAAATGTATTCTAAGCATGATGTATACCCAATAAAACTTTCTTTTTTTTCCTTCTTTATTTTGTATTTATCAAAAAAAACAGTAAAAAGAATTTAAAATGTGGAAGAGTTAACAATAACTATACAGAGGATAAGAATCATAAGCATGGCTTATCAAGGGTGGAAATACAAATAAGATTGCTACACATATATTTTCTTTGTATTCAGCTTTCCCTCTGAATTTTTTTTTCCATCCCTGTATATCCTTATTCATATTCTTATTCAAGGTCTCTTCCCCCTCCCAACACATCTGGTCATTTTTCTTCTCTGCAACTGCCCATCCCCTCCCTGGGCAGGCAGCAGACAGTCCTATGGTCCCACTGACCCAATAATGCTTAGATCAGTCTCCACTTCTGGCCAAATCCAGTTCTGTCCCCCCTCCCTCAAGAGTGAGTCAGGTGTTCCTATAGTTGGACTGGGGTTTGAAGGGTCAGTCCAGGGTGTTTCTGATCCCAAGCTGTTCGGTGGTTGTGGTTTGCCGCTTGGGCATGTTTGGC